>SNVD02004564.1:0-202182 GCA_013180625.2 Boswellia sacra | reverse complement strand
TAAAATACTAATAAGTGTCCGACAAACTCTAAGTGAAATAACAAAGAGACTCTCAGTTTATGTGATTTAAAAAGTATAAATAAATAAAATAGGCCAAACAAGTCACATAAAATAGCTCTTAACAATGAATATATAAAATTTATTCATTTAAAATAATAATAAATAAATAATATCATATCTATTTTCAAACATAAATTTATATATATGGTCTATATATACCATTATTTAAATTTATATACATGGCCTACATATACCATTATTTTTACTTTTTTTTTTTTAATTTTTGTGCTGAAGCCAATGTGTCTGTCTACACTCGGATGGGATCTGTTTCCAGAGCTACTCTCCACAAAGATCTCACATCGGCATTCACGAGATTGAAACAAGTGGATGACCCGAAATTGAAGATGTGGGAAACCTAAAATGTGCCAAATGCCTGGTAACTGAGGGGAAGTAGTGAAAAAATCTAATAAAATTAGAAAATACTGTTGTCGTCCTTAAGAACGTATGATCGTATTCATAGTCAAATGTTTGCCATCACTAATAGCTAATAGTAAAAGTTTTCTACTGGTAGGTAGGTCTCCTCTAGCTTTATTTTTTATCAAAGTTCCCAGAAAAAATATATATTAAAGAATTTTGAGGGATGCTATATTTCCTTGGAAGCTAGCATGTCAGTTTTCAACGGCACGTCTCATGTTCCTTGGCAATCAAAACCCAGTTTGCTTCTAATATCATTTACTTGTTCAACATTGATCATTTGGGGAGGTTACATGGCATGTTTGTCCATTCTTAATGTTGTTGAATGATCTTCAAGTTGATTGTATGCATTCAAGTCAAACAATTTTCAATTCCTCTTCTCCTAATTTGATAGAAATATTATCCCATCACAGAGAGTGTTCAGCATTACAACATGTACAATTAGGGATGGCAAAACCCAAGGCAAAGGCCGGGGTTGGTGGTCCTCGACCCAACCTCGACTTTCAGTTGCACACCCCGACCCCGAAAAATTTCTCAGATTTTTTTTCTTGAGGCTAGGATCGGGGTACCCGGGCAGGCCTGGGTTTTCCAATAACGCGGAATTAAAACTCGTGATGTATTTTTTATTTAATTCTAGTACTTTCTTGTATATTTTATATATATATATTTGGTAGTCAAATTAAAAGTGAAATAAGCTGCAATCCAACGGTAGCCGGCTGTTTCCATGTGCAACAAGAGATGGGTTCAAACCCTAGGTGTGTTGTAGGATTTTTTTAATTTTTTTAACTCGATTTCGGCGGACATCATTTAAAAAGGGTTGGGCTGAGCTTGACACATCACATGAACATCAAAATAAAAAATTTTAACAAGAGCTAGGCTGGGCTTAGGCTTAAATTTAGACAAGGGGACAAAAGTAAGAATTAAAAAATTAAAAAAACTTGAAATTACTTTGACATAATCTAATTTCAAAACTCCAATTGCATACCCCGGGTTCAATTCCAAGTCTTCGGTCTGAGCCAAGGCCAAAACAGAAAATTTCACCCTTACCCTAGCCAAATTCTCTTGTTTTTCGGATTATTATCCGGCTCCGAACGTTCGAGTTCTCCAGGTCCTCGACCCCAGCCAAGTCAAATTGCCATTCGTAGCTCCAATTCAAGAACTTTACTGACACAGGTATAGATTGTTCTAAGACAGAGTAATCTTGGATGGGAAGGGGCTGAGTTTGATCATGAGACAGATAATGTAATTCACCTTGATCTCCAGAACTACTGTTTAATGGGTACCATCAACCTCACCATTCTGATCCAACTTCCACACCTCCAAAGACTTAACCTCTCCAACAATAGTCTCACAGGATCTATTCCACCATCACTATCAAAGCTTGTGAAGCCCTTTAAAACAGATCCTTCGGGAAACAAGTTGTCAGGTCAGGTTCTGGATGTTTTTTGTAACCTTAGCAAACTGTCTTATCTATACCTTTCAAGTAATAATTTCAGTGATCTCATACGTTATTCTGTTGGAGAGGTTCCTAATTTAATTGCACTAGACATGTCTTTTAACTTTCTCAATGGTGAAGTACCGTCCTGTTTGTTCAACACGTCATTTTTGTATTTTTTAAACTTTCAAAATAACAAACTTACTCTTCCTACTGGTCAATTCAAGCTGACCAGTCCAGTGTTGGAGGAACTTTATTTGGGGAACAATAAGATTAATCATCCAATCCCATTGCAGGTTTCATCTTTGAACTTGTGGAACTTACTGATCTTGATCTTTCATCAAACACCTTTAACTGGCACTTTTTGATATGTACAAAAGTTAAAACGCCTGCAGATGCTTGATATTTCAAGTAACAAACAGCCCTCATTTAGCTTTTACATCAGTGTCAAGGATATCTCGTCCATTGTTCTGGTAAATTTGAAACTCTCTACGTGCAATATAAGCGAATTCCCAAGTTTCTTGAGTTCGTTACATAATTTAACATCCTTAGACCTTTTTAACAACAGAATTTACTGCCAAATTTTAGAAATTGAGTCAGAAGGATGGGTGCGTTTATGTTATCTGAATCTATCTCACAATTTTTTAAAATACATGCAGCAATGATTCGGTCCCTTTAATCCCTCCTTTTTTTGCAAGAAGAAGATGATACTGCAAATGAATCTTCCTGGAAAATAGCAATGATGGGTTATGGATGTGGGGTTATGGATGTGGACTGATAATTGGACTATTTGTCAGATACATTTTACTCTCAATTGGAATGCTAAACTGGCTTCAAAGGATGGTTGAAGGCCAACTACATAAGAAATTTAGAAAAATTTGCTAAACGCGTGAAATTTGGACAAAATTATAAGCGAAATTAAGCAAGCAGTTTTTTCTCAAGTCCATATTTTGTTCTTTCTACAAAATTGAAGCATGCTTTTGGAGTCATGATAATATATTTTGCTTGTATTTTATAGATTTTTTTTTTGTCCTCAATTCTCTGTCATTAATATTTTAATTGCTATGATTATTATCATTGTTTTATTCATCAGCTGGTGATGTTTGGCTAGAATAAGGACTACGATCAAGATGTTCCAAATGCAATGCGTGAGGTAGTACTGTTAAATTTGTTCTTTAATATGGCCAAGTTTATGTTCAATCGTGGTTCAATATTATATTGTTTTCTTATTAGATTGTATTTGAGGTTATTATTTGCCTATATATCAACGAATCCATAATGATATACATTGATGTAACATTAGAATTCTGAAAATAAAATAAAAGTTAGCAACCTTGGGCACATGATGGGCGAGTTAACAACAAATCTTATGGTTTACAAAAAGAATATAATTAATTATCTCATAAATTATGTTTTTGTTTTTGTTAATTTTCATCTTAATTAATGAAAAGCAAGATTGAATATAACGTTAAATTGTTAAAGCTTCTATTCCCTAAATTTTCATATACTTGTAACAGAGAAGATAAGTTTATATATATGTTTGATACAGTCTTGTGTTCTAAACATGCATCCTTTAATAATTTCCATCATTATCCGGCTAATAACATAGAAAAATTCCGTAGAAACCCATATTCAACCTAATTTTTGCAGATTCTATGATTTAGTGTAACATAGATGAACCGGTGCTGCCCTTGTCTAGCTTAGCGAGGAAGCTAGGCTTGCTTCTGTTTCATGATTGACGAACTGCAATTGGTCCATCCCTAATTATGGAATCTCCCAAGCCCATTGGAAATGAGTTCAACCATCTTGCACTTTGAGGGAAAAGATATGGTACAATTGATGTACTGGTATAGTAACTGTGTCAAATATATAAAAATCGTAACAAGTATATAAAAGTCGTAAATGAGTGAATAAATATTGTAAAGTTATAAATGAGTAAACAAAAGTTATAAACATAATTTTTATTCATTTATTTATAACTTTTATATATTTAGCATAGTTGTCGTATCGGGACAGTAGCTATACTAGAGCGGGACTCGCACTTTGATCTAGTGTAATTATAGATTCTATTACAATTAATTCATATATCACATGAATGAACGTGACATTTGAACTGTAATAAAATTTTTCACTTTTCCTTTTTAAGTAATTTTTTTTAGAGGATTCTTGCAAACTTACTTTGCTAATGAATAGTAAAAGTATTCTAATTTTTGTTAAATAAATAATGGTTACAATAAAAAATTAAAAAGAAAAAGATGAATATCAGCCTATGATAATAAAAATTTATATTTTTAAAACAATTAGAATTTTCGTTCTTACAGATAACAAGTATAAATATATATACAAACTAAAATTAGAGGAGATGATACTTGTCCATTAAATTATAGATTATCCATTTCAACGTTGGCATGTTGTCACTACTTGTGGAAGGATGCAGTTAAGGTGGGTAAAGGTCGATGTTTTAGGGGTTCGAGGAATACATAATTAAACAGATAGACAAGATTCACAATAAAATGGTCACCATAAACATGATTATAATTATCTTAAAAATGATGTAGTCTGAATAATTGATAGTCATCATCAATCTCAATTTGTTATTACTGTTATGCACAAGCGGAAGCGATAACCAACAGAACAACCAAAATGCACAACCACAACTATGCCAGATAATTGAATATAATAGCAACTAAAGAGGCAACCAATCAACCACAATGCAGAAATAGAAAACACACCAGGATTTAACGAGGTTCGGTATTAGTACCTACGTCCTCGGGCGCCGCTGAAGAAACTTTCCACTATCTTCAAAGAGAATTACAAATTTTTGGGCCACAATACAAATACCACAACTATTGGGCCAAACTGTAATTATCCAAATAGTTGGACCAAACTGTAATTACCCAAACAATTGGGCAATACTACAAATACCCAAAACAAAGGGAGAAAAAGCAAATATTACAAACTTTAAGGTCCTTAATGAAAGGCCCTTAAACTAAGAGGTCTTATATGTGAGACCTTACAAATAGAGGGGGGTGAAGGATATTTCACTTGGAACACAAAATAATTTCCCATATGGCTTATTTTATAAGAGCCATATGAAACCCACACTTCACAAGTTACCGATGTGGGATCCTAAAAATTGCATATGAGCCAAATAATTAACAAATCTCCACCTTGGCGAATATGCCGACCCACCACAAAACTCTTCTTTTTCCCATATTCTCTATCACAACTGCAACGCCTCCAAATGCGCCCAATGGCGCGGTCAAACAGGCACAATGTTGATCAAGTCCAAACAATGACTGAACTTGATCGCTGTCACAACCTTAGTCAACATATCTGCGGGATTCTCGGCAGTCCCAATCTTCTGAAGTAAGATTCTTCCTTCATCAATGATCTCCCGCACAAAGTGATACCGAACATCAATATGCTTCGTACGAACATGGAACACTGGATTCTTCGCTAAATGAATAGCACTCTGACTGTCAGAATAAAGAGTAATCTTCTTCTGCCCAATTCCCAATTCATCCAGCAATCCCTGTAACCAAATAGCTTCCTTCACAGCCTCTGTCATAGCCATATACTCTGCCTTTGTAGTAGACAAAGCCACTGTAGACTATAAAGTAGACTTCCAACTCACTGGTGCTCTTGCAAGAGTAAACACATAACCGGTTGTCGACCGACGTTTATCCAAATCACCAGCATAATCAGAATCAACATAACCAATAGCACACTGACCACATGTATCATCCCTCTCAAAGACTAAGCCAACATCTACGGTTCTCAACAAATACCGTAAAATCCATTTCACTGCTTGCCAATGTCCTTTACCAGGATCATGCATATACCTGCTCACAACTTCAACTGCATGTGAAATGCGGGTCTCGTACACACCATAGCATACATCAGGCTACCAACTGCATTAGCATATGGAACTCGAGACATATACTCTCGTTCCTCATCTGTACTAGGAGATAAAGATACACTGAGCTTCATATGAGGAGCAAGTGGGGTACTTACAGGTTTTGATGCTCGGTAATGCCAAACTGCATGTAATACCTTTCAGATATGCTATGAGTCAAAACAAAATCTTGATTCCTCCCTCTATCTCTGCTAATCTCCATGCCAAGAATCTTCTTAGCTTCACCCAAATCTTTCATCTCACACTCTCGATTCAACCGAGTCTTCAACTTTGCAATTTCTTCGACATTCGTCGAAGCTATCAACATATCATCACCATACAAGAGTAGATAAATGAAAGAACCATCACGTAGCCTCCGAAAATATACACAATTATCAAAATTGCTTCTTGTGTACCTCTGACCCATCATAAACCGATCAAATCGCTTATACCACTGTCTGGGAGATTGCTTCAAACCATAAAGCGATCTTTTCAGTTTACAAACCAAGTTTTCCTTACCAGCAACTCTGAATCCCTCTGGTTGAGTCATATAGATTTCCTCTTCCAAGTCACCATGTAAAAATGCAGTTTTTATATCAAGTTGAACTAGTTCCATATTCATGTAAGCTACCAAGGGCAACAAAATTCTAATGGAAGAATGTTTCACAACTGGAGAAAATACCTCATTGTAGTCAATTCCTTCCCTCTGAGCGTATCCTTTAGCTACAACCTTGCCTTGTAGCGGATGTCATTCTTGTCAAGAAATCCATCTTTCTTTGCATATACCCATTTGCACCCAATTGCCTTTTTACCCTTTGGTAGTTGAGCTAGCTCCCAAGTTTCATTCTTCTGAAGAGACTGCATCTCTTCCCTCATAGCTGTCTTCCACTGATCAACTTCAGAATATCTGACTGCCTCTCTATAGGCGAAAGGAACATCAGCATCTATAATTGGAAGTGCATAGGCCACCATATCAGCAAATCGAGCAGGTCTGCGAATCTCACGTCTTGGCCTATCAATTGCAATAGATTCTTGTTGCTGTTGAGGTTCCTGAGTAGAACCCTCACCATCATCTCCCAAATCTCCCTCTGTCATAGGAGTACCATCCTCTGTCTCAACAGATCTAACTGGGTTCAATGTCGTCGTTTCAAACTCCACCTGCTGCTGAGTATGCTCCACCTGCTGTGGAGTACCATTCACCTTTGTCTGGTTTTCTGATTTCTTCAACATTGAAGACTCATCAAATGTCACATCTCTACTGGATATAATCTTCCTCGAACTAGGACACCAAAGACGATATCCTTTTACTCCAGAAGCAAATCCCAAGAAAATCGCTTTCTTGGCTCTAGGATCCAGCTTAGATTCTTTCACATGATAATATGCAGTAGAACCAAAAACATGTAAAGAGTCATAATCAGAAACAGGTTGTCCAGACCATACCTTCAATGGAGTTCTATCACCAATAGCAGCTGATGGTAGACGATTAATGAGATGACACGCATAAGTCACAGCCTCAGCCCAAAACTCTTTGCCTAACCCAGCATTAGACAACATACACCGAACTTTCTCCAGCAAAGTCCGATTCATGCGTTCTGCCACCCCATTCTGCTGCGGTGTACCTCTAACAGTAAAGTGACGTACAATACCTTCATCTTGACATAATTTCAAAAACTGATCACTGCAATACTCACCACCATTGTCTGTTCTGAGATGCTTGATCTTCTTGCCAGTCTGTGTCTCAATCATCTTTTTCCATTTAAGGAAAGCACGAAGTACATCATCTTTTGATTTCAAACAGTACACCCAAGTTCTTTTGGAAAAGTCATCAACAAAAGTAACAAAGTAGTGCCTACCTCCCATTGATGCAGTCTTGGTAGGTCCCCACACATCTGAGTGAACATAATCAAGAATACCCTTGGTATTATGAATAGCGGTGCCAAATTTCACTCTCTTCTGCTTTCCCAGAACACAATGCTCACAGAAATCCAGCTTGCAGGTTTTTGCACCTTTCAATAAGCCTCGTTTCACCAAACTGAATAAGGCTTTCTCACCTGCATGTCCCAAACGCATATGCCACAGTCTCGTGATCTCTGAATCTGTATCATTATCAGAAACCATAGCAGCTGATCCAATAACCGTATTACCATTATAGTAGTACAAGTTGTTCCTCCAAGTGCCTTTCAATACCACAAGAGCGCCTGAAGTGACCCTCAGAATACCATCTCGAATAGATATACCACAGCCTTTAGATTCCAAGGCTTCCAAAGAGATGAGATTCTTCTTCAACTTCGGTACATACCGAACATCTGTCAAAACTCTAGTCAGTCCATCATGATTCCTCAAACGGATCGAACCTATCCCAGCAATATGGCAAATATCATCATTACCCATATACACAACTCCACAATCAAGCTCCTCAAACTGAAAGAACCAATCCCGATGTGGACACATATGATAAGTACAACCCGAATCCATAATCCACTCATCAAAAACGGAAGTGGATGGATGACCAACTAGACATATATCTGAATCACTATCATCCTCATGCTCAACAACACAAGCATCAGAAATAGTCTTGCCCTTATCTTTCTTTTTCAACTTAGGACAATCTTTCTTCCAATGCCCTTTCTCACGACAAAAGGCACACTCATCTTTTCCTAATCTACCCCTCGACAAAGATTTTTCCTTTTTTCCTGGTTTCCTACTATGACTCGCCCTCTCACTGTCAATGCATCTACTGACTCATCTCTATATTCCCTTTGATCTTTCTTACGAATTTCATAATTCAACAAAGCAGAACAATCTTCTTCAAAAGACAGTTTATCTTTCCCATGGATAAGAGTAATGCATAAATGATCTAATTCATCCGGAAGTGAGCCAATCAATAGGATAGCCTTAATTTCATCTTTGAAGGTTTCATCTAAGTTTAACAAATCAGCAATTAACTTATTAAACTCATCAATATGAGAACTGATGCTCGTACCTGGTTTTAACTGGAAACGGAACAATCTCTTCAATAGGTACAGCCGATTCTCATTGCTTTTCTTCATATATTTGTTTTCCAGCGCCTTCCACAGTTTGCTTGCAGACGTCTCCTTAGTGAACGGATACTTTTGTTCTCTACATAAGCAAGAGCGAATCAACCCACAAGCTTTTATATTCAGCCTGTCCCAATCTCTTGCACTGATATCTTCTGGTTTTGTTTCTTCCAGAACAATATCAAAATCCTGCTGATACAACCCGTCCAACACCTCACTCTGCCATAAGCCGAAATTATTTCGGCCATCAAATTTTTCAACATCTATTTTTGCATTGGTCACAGTCACTGTCTTCTCAGATACAGTAGACGATGAAGCCATTACAACCTCTCACAAATAAGCTCGATACACAAATCACCAATAACCAAGCTCCAAACAAACTATTATATTCAATAACTAGCAATCCAAAATCAACAGCCTAGAACAGTAGTAATTGCTTCAATGAAATAGCCACTAACTACCCAAAACCTTGGGCTCTGATACCAATTGTTATGCACAAGCGGAAGCGATAACCAAAATAACAACCAAAATACACAACCACAACTATGCCAGATAATTGAATATAATAGCAACTAAAGAGGCAACCAATCAACCACAATGCAGAAATAGAATACACACCAGGATTTAACGAGGTTCGGTATTAGTACCTACGTCCTCGGGCGCCGCTGAAGAAACTTTCCACTATCTTCAAAGAGAATTACAAACTTTTGGGACACAATACAAATACCATAACTATTGGACCAAACTGTAATTACCCAAATAGTTGGGCCAAACTGTAATTACCCAAACAATTGGGCAATACTACAAATACCCAAAACAAAGGAGGAAAAATAAATATGACAAACTTTAAGGTCCTTGATGAAAGGCCCTTAAACTATAAGGTCTTATAGGTGAGACCTTACAAATATGGGGGGTGAAATGATATTTCAAATGAGACAATAAAATTTTCCCATATGGCTTTCTTTTATAAGGGCCACATGACACCCACATTTTGCTCTTAACCGATGTGGGATATGAGCCAACAAAACTAACAATGTCAAATTTCCTATCCGACTTGAAGGTCTTGCATATTCTCATACTGCCTTTTCCACGGTATGGGATATTTTTATCTTTCATTAAATATAATTTTCCAGCATGTGATTTGAGTAAAAACAGTAATATCATTTTCCACTATGTGATCGAGTAAAAAACAGTGCTTTCAGTTCACGTTTAAATGTATATATGTGGGTGCTTTATTCTTTCACTGCTGCAAACTGAACCTTCCATATATTCTATTGCGGTTAGATATGCAAGTTTGTGATCATTTACCATTTTCTGCTTGTGTCTCTTATCTTTTTTGTATGGTGTGCATGAGCAGTTTTGATATCATATATTTTATGCTAGTGTCTGCCCCGAGTTCTGAAAAATTTGTGGGACAGGAGTTGATTTTTCGCTACGTGTTGCTTCCTCTTGTTTTTAAGAATATTAACTTATCGTAACTTCATTGATGCAGTATGAGCCTGAACTCTTTCCAGGTCTGATATATCGCATGAAACAACCGAAAGTTATGCTCCTTATTTTCGTATCTGGAAAAATTGTAATCACAGGAGCTAAGGTGCTTTTGAGTTTCTTTATGAGTTTTCCCTCTTTGCTTTATATATCCAATGTGAATGGTGCTTGCCTGACGGTTTTGTTGAGTGACAAGACAATTTTCTTTATTCGATTTCTTAGGCAAGGGAAGATACCTACACAGCCTTTGAGAACATATACCCTGTCCTTGCAGAGTTCAAGAAGATTAAGCAATGGTATACGTGGCATAAGTTGAATCTGCTCTTCCCTTCCTTTCACTTTTAGATTGGTTTCTTATAAGTGACAATTTTTACTTAAAAAAAATAAAAATCCAGCTATTCATTTGATGGAAACACACTTATTGCTTTTTGAAATAGGAAGAAAACCTGAGGATGAAAATTTTGTTGTTGCTTGGAGATTTTAGCTAATGTATTCATTAATTTGGTTGCAGACTTGCAGCAGATGATACAAGCTTTTGGATGCAGCTCCAACTCTTGTTATGGATAGTGCCTAGTTAAACAATTGCATCCTTGCAGGTCTTGTTTTACAAGTGTCAGTACGTGAAACATAGGCTCGGAGGATCTCCATATTTGGTCTTTGTAATTTGTAGTTTTTTTTATTATCAGAAAGGAAGTTAGAATGAGTAGAACGCTATTTTGTTCCATGATTAATTTGGAGGTCATCTTAGGGTATAACATTTCAATGTATCACTTCCATCATTAAAGGAAAAAAATGATAGGTTTTTTTTTTTCTTTACAATTATTATTGTTGCACATGATAAAATAACACTAGTTGATGTGAAACAAAAGGGCAAGCATGTCATTTTAGAATAAAATTTATAATCAATTGATTAATTGTTTTTTCATCTGAAGCCTGAATTTTATTGAATCATAAATTTCAGATGCTTTTAGTTGATTACTTTTAGAAGCGAATACTTTTTCTCATATAAAAATATCTTAATAGAAAAAGCTATATTTTCTGGCTTTTATTTGAATGAGGAAAGATCAAATTGGTTTGTCAATTTTTTATGTTTTAAAAATTCCTTTAAAATTTTATTTAATTCTTATTTTGTTAAATCTTTAAATTATTTTTTCCTATCTTTGAACGCTTGTAACACATACTAACAGCATTTATTAACAATTTGTTTTATATTTTTTGCCTCGTAGTATTTTAATTTTGATTTTCTTGTACGAATTATTTACAAATGTTTATATAACATACATAATTTATAATACATATGATATTAAATAAGGGCATATATGTCAAATTAATAGCTTTCAGATGTTTTTAGTTATTAAAAACAATTAATTTAAAATTTATTATCATATCCTAAAAAATAAAAAATAAGCATATCATTATGTATTTATACACATTTAAATTTTAGTCAAATTTAGATCTATTAAGATTTTAAACAAAAAAAAAAAAGAATCACTCCCTGAATCTTAAGTGGTGTAAATGAAAATACTAATTTGAAAAATAGTGCTTAAATCTCCATCATTACAAATTATACAAGGGGTGTTAGTAATATTCATATAACTCTGGTGGAAATTTTGGCTAATTTAATATTATTATAAGTCTCAGGAATTAAAAATATATTATAAAAAAGAACTGCGCTGTAGGAACTAAAACACTTTTTTTTTTTTTAGAAAAGTTACTTAGTAATATAGATCCAAAAAATTATAATGTACAAAAATCCGAGGGGCATACCCCAAGAATTACAACTAGGACATAAAGTCCAAGATAAAAAAATAACGGCCACAAGCGGCAAAAAACAAAGCAAAGATCACAAATGACCTTAACAACATGAAATAAAGGCTATAGGTGGCCTGAACAAAGCAAGATTTCCAATGACCATAAATGGCCTAACAATTAAAGGAAAACAAAAAAATGATCACAATGGTGCAAACATAAAGAAATAGAAAAAAAAAATCAAGTATGATTAAGTAAAGCCTTAATCCTACTTGTTCTTCTCCTTCTTACCTTTCTTTACTGGAGTATTCGGGGTGCTCAAATGAGTATGATCAATCCCATCAGGTTGATCCTCATCACTTAACCTATTCAAAGGCTCAAAACGAGAGGGAGAAAACATAGGAGATTGCCTTGTATTTACCCGTCCTGACGAAACAGATGCCTCATGATTTGTAGAACACTGGATGGAACCCAAAAGCCTACCTTGGTTAGTCGCAAATGGAGAAAAATAGTCAGAATCTGATACTGACTCTGTACTCAAAACTGTAGCAGCCTTAAAGGGCACATCATGTGTTACAAAATTTGTTGGAAGAAGGATCCGAACATCGATGACCAAAGGAGCAACATTCAACGCAATGCTTTGGAAGCCACTCATACTCAACTCGGATTTGGATGGGCTCGGAAGAGAGCTTACATCTGATCTCGAAGTTCTTAACTGGAGGGTAATTTGCATTCAGCCAAACACATACCCTCGCATACTCCAATCTGGAAAGATCAAAAGTCATCTTATCGCAAGAGAAAGGAACTAAAACACTTTTTTTAAAAAAAGTTAAATCTATTTTAGGCATTTATTTAAGTTTATGAGAGGAGAATTTTTAACATAATTTTTTGACACAAATTTATATCTATTGATTTTACAAAATCTAATTGTTGAGATTGAAAGTTAATAATTGTATTTAATATTGATAACATATCAATCATCTTTACTATTGAATTTTATAGATCAATGGTTAGAAGTTTGTGTTTTGTTTTGGTCAAAAAATAGTATCAAATATCACATCCTTTTATTTAATATCATGCATACCCTTAGATAATTAGATAAGCGTAAAATAATTATTTTTATGACAAATATGCAACAAATATTAGACATTGATGATGAACTATTTTCTTCTATTTATGTTAAATGAGAAAAATGATCTTGATTGAGTTCTCCCACATTACCCAATAATTGTTCTTGCACGATCAAGATATGTAGGTTGTGCAATTTTTTTTCCTCGCCCACCATTTCTCTATCAATACTCTCCCTAAAGCGTTTACTGGAAATCTTATCAAGAAGCAATCAGAGAAATAAAACTATGAAGAAATCATATCTAAAAGCAACCCAAGATATTTTTAACATATAAATATTTTCTGTGTTTGCTTGGTTATGAAAAACAAAATGAAGATAAAGAAATTAGAAGAAAATATATATTTTGAAATTGAAAAATTATAAAATTATCATAACTCAACTAAAACACTCGCATGAATCATGATATAAGAAATATATTTTCTTCGCTGACAAAATTTTATTAGCGTCCCTTTGGTTTTGGTTTCTTACAAATGTTAGAAAAACTCCAAACGAAGAGCGGCGTTATTTTCGATTCTGATTTTATCTACGCATGTGGTGCAGTGGAGTCCAAGCACATATTGTCGTGGATGGAGGGGCACAGACTGCGATGAGGCTGGTCATAGTATTGGTCTTGATTTGATGAAAAAAATTGGAGATCAAATTAAGAATAAATTAAATTAATCAATTTTGGAGAGAAAATAATAGTATAAATAAATAATAAAATATAAAAACATATGTAATATTATATATAGAGCGTGATGTTTCATATTTTGGAAAGCGAGAAAGGAAAGCAGAAATCTTCTCCGGAATAAGCGGATAAAAGTTAATAAACTGAAAGCTCGTGATGCTCATATTCTACTAAAAGGAGAAATCAATTTAATTTGATTAATCTGCTTTTGGACTAATCTATTGATTGCATATTAAAAAGAAAAAAAGAGACGAAATGTTACCTTTTGAAGGATCAAAATCTAACGTGAGCCTGAAGAAAGTCATGTGTTTAATGCTTAAAGATGTGTTTTGAGTGTATTAGAATAACGTAAGCCTAAAGAGAGTCATGTGTTCAATGTGCTTAAACGTGTTTTGAGTGTATGGGAAACTTAAAATACAGTCTTAAGTGCTTTTTTTTTTGCCATTTTTATCTGCTTTTGAATTGCGTTAATGATTGCTCATTAAAAAACTAAAATGCTCTCATGTTTTGAAGAATCAAAATCAAATTTAGACCAAAAGAAAGAAAAAATAGGTCGTCGTGTAATTAATGCCGATTGTCTGTATTTACATCTGTCGACCTTGCAGTGTATATGTATATATGAGAGATTACCAATCATACATGCAGCCAGCTTTCATTATCTTGTGCATCCACTAAATATGGAGAGATGTTGGGGTCATTGTGTCACCCCTTCTTGTTCTGGTTCTGGTTCTGGTTCTGGTTCGTGCATTTTCAAACTGTTCTTCCATCTTTTAACTTATCTTCTCCTCCATCAGCCCAGAAACTTTGCTCCCCTGAACAAAGCCTTGCCTTACTCCATTTCAAGAACTCCACTTCAATTTACGACTTCTGTCTTTTTTATCCTAAGACAAATTCATGGAAAGAGGATATGGATTGCTGCTCGCGGGACGGGATCACTTGCCCATGGTGCCCATCTTCTACTTAAAAGACAAATCAATTTAATTTAATTAACCTGCTTTTGGACTAATTTATTGACGCGTATTAAAAAACTAAAACCCCAGGAGACGAAATGTTACCTTTTGAAGGATCAAAATCTAACATAAGCCCAAAAAGACAGCCATGTGTTTAATGCTTAATTGTGTTTTGAGTGCATGAGAAACTAGTGGTTGAAAAAAAAAGGCTTAAATTGTTACTTGAAATGCTTAAGTGCTTTTATTTATCTGCGTTTGAACTGGGTTAATGACTGCGTATTAAAAAAACTAAAAATTTATCATGTTTTGAAGAGCCAAATTTAGGCCCAAAGAAAGAAAAAGAGGGTGGCTATGTAATTAATGCTGATTAACTGTTTTTATTCGACAGGGCACATCCACCGACCGTGCACAGCGTGTGTATGTATATATATATAATGAGAGATTATCAATCACATATGCAGCTAGCTTTCCTTACCTTGTGTTTCCAGTAAAAATAGAGAGATGCTGGGGTCATCGTGTCACCTCTTGTTCTTGTTCTTGTTTTGGTTCATGCATTTTCCAGCTGTTCTTTCATCATCATCATCATCTTTTAACTTATCCTCTCCTCCATCAGCCAAGAAACTTTGCTCCCTTGAACAAAGTTTTGCCTTACTCCAATTCAAGAACTCCGCTTCTGTTCATGAATATTGGTATGGTTGTTCTTGTCCTAAGACAAACACCTGGGAGGAGAATAGTGATTGCTGCTCATGGGATGGGGTCATTTGTGATAGGTTAACAGGCCATGTAATTGGCCTTGACCTTAGTTGCAGTGGCCTTAGTGGCATTATAGATGGCAGCAGCAGCCTCTTCCTCCTCCGTCATCTTCAGAAGCTCAATCTTGCTTTTAATGGTTTCCGATACATTATCTCATCCAAGTTTGGTCAGTTCAAGGAACTGACGCACCTTAATCTTTCTGGAAACCGTAATCCAATTCTTAGCGCGAGCCCAATTCCCATCGAAATATTTTATTTGTCTGAGCTTGTTTCACTTGATCTATCTCATTTTACTAATCCTGGAGAAGGACTCAGCCAAGATATTATTAATAGGATGGCGCAGAACCTGACAAAATTAAGATATCTTTATCTCGACGGTGTCAATATGTCTTCGATTGCACCTGTTTCCCTGGTGAACCTGTCTTCTTCTTTGATATCTCTTAGTCTTGGAAGGTGCAATCTGGAAGGTTGGTTCCCAAGTGATATTTTCCGCCTCCCATTTCTCCAGCTGCTAAGATTGTCAGATAATCCTCTTCTCACTGGTAGTTTACCAAAGACCAACTGGAGTGGTCCTCTCAGATTCTTTGATCTCTCTTACACCTCAAGTTTCTCATCAGAACTACCTGACACAATCGGCAATCTTAAATACTTGAAAGGTTTGCATCTTTACTCCTCCAACTTCAGAGGGTCAATTCCAGCATCACTTGGGAACCTCACAGAGATCATTTCTCTAAAATTATCATCTAACAATTTTACTGGTGAAATCCCACCATCTATTTCCAATCTTTGGAAACTCACCAGTTTAGATCTCAGACACAACAATTTTTCAGGGCAATTTCCGGATGTTTTTGGCAACCTCAGCAAATTAACTGATCTATCTCTTTCGAATAATTCATTCACTGGTCAGATTCCATCATCAGCATTCAATCTCACACGAATTTCTACATTAGACTTTTCCAGAAACAAATTTGAGTCAATTCCTTCCCAAGTAAGTGGCTTTTCAGATCTAACTGCATTGGACTTGTCTTGTAATTTTTTAAGTGGGGAAATACCATTTTGGTTATTTACTTTGCCATCTTTGAATTCGTTGGACCTTAGCAACAATAAACTCACAGGTCCATTTCCAAATATCATGTTTCCAAATTTCAGTCTCAGTAGATTTAACCTTTCGTCAAATAACTTGAGTGGCATCTTGAACTCAGACGTGTTGTCAAAGCTCAAAAAACTTGAAATAATTGACCTTTCACATAACAACCTTTTGTCATTAACACCACACAGCAATACCAACTTTAGTTTGCCCAAGCTTGAACAGTTCAGCTTCTCTTCCTGCAACTTGACACAATTCCCAAGTTTCTTAAGAAATGCAGAAAATTTGTTCTTTTTAGATCTTTCCAACAACAAAATTTCTGGCCAAATTTCACCCAGGGATTTCAGTTGTTGGTCAAACTTATACTATTTAAATCTCTCTCAAAACTTTCTTACACGTTTTGTGCAACTTCCATCAAGATCAGTACGGGTTATTGACCTTCATTCTAACATGCTCCAAGGAACCCTGCCGGATCTACCAACTAACCTTTTTGCCTTTTCAGCTTCAAACAATAAATTGAGTGGAGAGATACCTTCATCATTTTGCAATCTGATCTCTCTTTGGAGTCTCAGATTGTCTAATAATAGCTTCACTGGAACAATTCCAGAGTGTCTAGGACACTCTTGTCAACAGATCCTTTTTTTGGATCTGCGAATGAACAATTTCCATGGCAGCATCCCTCAAACACTTGCAGTGGGTCCGATTCAGTATCTTAATCTTAATGGAAATAGGTTGGTAGGACCACTACCACCTTATTTTGTTAATTGTACGGAGATGGAAGTACTAGATTTGGGAAATAATAAGATTAATGATACATTTCCTTCTTGGTTGGAATCTTGTCCGAAGTTGAAAGTCCTTATCTTGAGAGCTAATGAATTTCATGGTCCCATTAGCAATTCTAATGCTAGATATTCCTTCACTGAGTTGCGTATACTTGACGTCTTCCACAATCAATTCACTGGCCTCTTACCAACGGGATATTTTGAAAACTTTAAGTATATGATGCTTGGGTCATACGATAATACTGAAGTAAGATATATGCAGAATTCTTATTTTTTTACTTCAGAGTATTATTCAGTGGTTTTGACGATGAAAGGAGTCGAACTCAAAATGGAACGAATTCTAACCACTTTCACAATGATAGATTTCTCTAACAATCTGTTTCAAGGAGGAATTCCAATAGTCCTTGGAAAGTTAATTTCATTGAAAGAGCTCAATTTCTCTCGAAATAAGCTGGCTGGTGAAATTCCATCTTCCCTGGAAAATTTGATGGAGCTTGAGTCGTTAGATCTCTCCTCAAACAAGCTTATTGGAAAGATTCCAACTGGATTGACAAGTTTGACATTTCTTGCTGTATTAAACCTTTCATACAATCAGCTTGTTGGACCTATACCCAAAGGAAAGCAATTTAACACGTTTCAAAATGACTCTTTTATTGGAAACTTGGGGCTCTGTGGATTACCATTAGCAAAAGAATGTGGGTATGAGAAGGTACAAGAACCCTCTGGGCCTACAATATTCCTTGAAGAAGATGATACTTTGAGTTCCTTTGATTGGAAATTTGCTATGATGGGTTATGGATGCGGATTGGTGATTGGTTTCTCTATGGGATACATTGTGTTTGCGACAAGAAAACCACAATGGTTTGTGAGAATGGTTGAAAGGCGGCTATCAACAAAGGTGAGAAGGTCGAGCGGAAGATGAATAGGAAGAAGAAATTGGTAAGCTTAAATAGAGCTTCTAAAAATGTGTGCGTTCAAATAAATTTTTAATTCCACTAGTTTTGTAACTATGGTTAATTATTGTCAAGCCATTTTTTAAATTTGTGTTCCCCTTTCAGGTTTTCTAGAATTGATTGCTCCAGATATAGCAACAACGGAAATGCTAGTAAGGGATGCTAAATTTGTGGAATTTTCATTGAGGCTTCGATTTTCATTTTATTTATTTTAACTTTCTGAAGTTTGGATCTGTAATACCCAAGAACAAATGCTCTTGAGGCATAACATTGAAGTTTAAAATCTCATGTTCCTGGGTTGCAGAAGATCACTCGGCTATATTTGTATTCTGTTAACAATATTAAAGTTTATATAATATGAACCTCATAACAGTTTGATGTTTGGCATAATTTGTCAGAATTAATCCTCTTATTCTTACATTTAATTTACATTATTACCTTCTAAATCTAATTAAAAAAATTTTGTCATTCCTAAATTAACATCTAAGCATGCTAGTATGCTTCAGTTTGGTCCAGTTTCAAATTAAATGGCCTTTAAATCAACTAGTTGTGAAAACTTTCTTCGTTTCCGAAACTTTCAGATGTCCTGATTTCCTCGCTTGGTGGATTTGTGGCTCTGGCACGGTTTTCCGGATTCTTATTTGGAAATGTGCGGTCATCTTTTTCTTTAGTATAAATTATTGATTATATAAACTATAATCTCCTTTAAATATTATAAATTGCATTGACTGCTAAAAGGGAAGGCCATTATCTCTAAATCATCATAAGACGTCTCCAATGAGCCTCAACTTAGTAAAGGGTGGGTAGACTAACAAAGATTTAGAATCTATACCTTACAAGTCTGCTTGCCAACGAAGACTTACAAAAGTAGGTCTAAATTATATATATTGACTGGCTATTCTTAAGTTCATGACCAATACTTTTTTTAATTTCAAATTACGTTTTACATTATTAATTACTAAACTCCAATGCAACATGTGCTTCAACATGTGGCATATTGACTGCAATTAAAACAGAGCAAACCATAGTAAATGGCTTATCGTACTGCGGAACCAAAATAACGTACAACAGTATATATAATAATTTCTCATACAAAGTATTGAAATTCAGAAAGTTATATAGAGTTTTATGCAAACGCAACAGAGATTGGATAGATGCTAAATGAGGCTTTAGAGGGAGTACAGTTCGAATCTACTGAAATGCTTGAATCTGCGGAAGAAGCTGAATCCATGACAAATAAAATGTGGAAGAAAATTATTGAATTTATATTAATATGCCACCATTGACTCATCAAATAAAATGGTGGGAATCGAAAGTCAATATGTTATACTTAATGCTATAAACTTATTAATTATCTAAACTATTAAACTATATAGATCAATGATTATGGTATGGATAGGAGAATTAATTCAAATAAGAGATATTAAAAAATTTCGTTACTCAATGACATGGTCTATTAGCTTCTTGCACGGATATCAACAATTATACGCATTATGAGAGTTGGATAAATATGGACTTTGGCACCAAAGAAACACGATAACTTGATTAAATTAAATTGAACAAAATCAAAATACGGCTCGTTTTCCTTCCCTCTCTCACCAACCAAACACCTTCTGAATTGAATCCTAGAGAAAATCATAAAACCGCAAAGGAAATCACAAATCCAAAATCAAATTGCAAAAAAAAAAAAAAAAGTATCACAAACGCATAATCGACTTACAAACACAAAATTAAGCCTCAAACCATTTTCTTCAGTTTTCTCAACAAAAAAAAAAAAAAACTTTCCAAGAATCAAATCACAAACCAAACATCAAAATTCCAAACCAAATTACACCTCAAACCCGTAATTTGAACGTTTCTCCTTTCTATTCTTTCGACAAGTTCATTGTATCTTGGAATCCAAAGGCAATAGGTCTTTGTCTCCAAACTTTCGCATACAATTGGCAATATCAAAACAAACAAAAACTTAAGTAAAACAATAAATTAAAATTCAAACTAAAACCTAGTTATTTAGTTAATATTAATAAAAACAATTCCCGACAACGGCGTCAAAAACTTGTTATGCAAAAATCCATAAGTGTACAGAACCACAAAAAGTAATATAATGATGAAGGAGTATCATTCCCACAAGGATTGGTTATTAACTACTAAACTTAATTTAACTCTGATTTTATTCCAGTAATAAATTTTAAATAGCAAATTTAAAAGAAATAACTGATTAGACAACTGAATGAAAATTAAACACTAAGCAAATAAATAATGTTTAAGCTAAATTAAGACAAATCCAATGAATTAAGCTCTAGCGTATCAAGTTTTACCTAAGTTATCCGCTCTATTACTTAATTCCAATTTAACTAATGTTTATCATCTTGTTGACAACCAATTTCTCTAAAGTATTTGTTATTCTTTCTCAAGCAATAACAATGTATAATCATAGGGAGAATAACATCTACGTCTCATCTAACAACCTATAATTATCTATTAAGCACAAAAAATCATATAGGATCGCAGAAATCACAATCATATGTCTATCTCAAGTGAATTTCTGGTAAATTAATCAATGACTAATATAAATCAACTTTTAAGTCTAATTTATACCTTTAATCATGCAAAAGTTGGCTAGACAATTGCAAGCATTAAGCACATGAATAATTCACCCGACAAGAATCGAATAATCATTAATAAATTAAATTGAATAATTAGAATATCAAACTTGGCTACATCCTAACCTAGAAAAAGAAATTTAGCTCATGATGGAAAGAGAGACAACACAAAATCGAATTGAAATCATGAAGTACAGAGAAGGAAGAAAGAACTAGAGATTTTGAAGTGTCCTTAAAGATGCAATCTTCAATTGCGCCTCCAAGAATTGTGGTCTTCTTTCTTGCCTCCCAAGCACCTGTAATGATGTCTCTTCTACTGATCTCCAAAAGACCTCAAATACGCCTACTTATACTTTATGTGAGAAGAAACCTGAAAACTAGTTGAAATAGGATTCCTGAATTTCTCCAGATAAGGAATTGTGCAGGAACGCAGATGGAATTGAGTGGGAGCGCAAGGTCCCGGGTTCTTGTTCTATTTTTCTTGATCTTGCACTGTAGCGTGACCTTTCTTGCGTTGGAGTGCCAAGTCTCTGGTTCTCAAGTCTTGGACTTTTCTTCTTTAAGTCCTTAATCTCCTATTTTCATTGTGCTTTATTACAAATCAGTCTTGATTCCGAAAATCTGCAATTTAACTTAATTAGCACATTATTTTCCTCTTATTTTACTCAAAAACTAATCAAACTTTAAATTTAAGGTTATTGAATTAGTGATTAAAACTCAACTAACAATGCATAACATAATAGCTTCTGAAAGAGCAAAGATGAGATGATAAGTCTGTGGAACTTTAATTAGCTTTAAATTTCAGTTTAGATTATGTTGGCATGGTTCACATGGTCAAAGAATATCCATAGCTTTTAAATAATTGCATGTGCCCAAAATGTTTTTTTAGATATTTTGCATAAATGAATTTCACTTATGCGAAATCTCATAAATTGTCGACAATATTCTCCTGTGGCAACTAAATAATAACCATAGAAGGTTAATTATCCAATAGTTATGCATAGGTACAACAGCTTTAAGATAATAAGAACTTACCCAAAATTCTAATTAAACATTATTCATTATATTATCATCTACACGATTTATAAGATCTTGTTCCAAATTCCAAGGAGTAATATCTATCAATTTCAATGGAAAAATAAAAATTCTGTGCGTACAATTTTAGGTCATAAGTGAACACTTATTCCGGTATATTCCATAGTTAAAAATTAAATGAATGATGTACCTGTCAAATAACATTCATCTAAGATATGGCATATAAATATAAAAAATAACCATCTTGTAAACTTTTAAAATCCATACGTTATAATTAAATTCGTTACTATGTATAAAACAAGAGGCTCATTCACCAAACGCAAACTTAGAACGACTTATCGTCATGGCCAACCAAAATGAAAAATGACTCGTTGCAGGTAGCACTCAACTCTCAGCCACGGTCCTCTCGAAATGCGCAAAATAGGACTTTTTGTCAAGGCTAATTAATTTGAGTTCCCCAAAATGCTCCTCTCGAGCTCCACCTGCTATCCCTCTCCCGAGCCTCTCATTGCCATCAGTGATCTCCACGGAGACTTGGACATATTGGAGCAAGTATTAAGGATGGCCAGTTTAGTCGACGATTTTAATCATGAGACTATGAATATTGTTGAATTTGATTTTAGATTATTTTTTTAAAATAGGTTTGAGAGAGTTTTGAGAATTGGCCTAATCGTTTCTGTTTTGGTAACAAAGTCAAAGCTGCACGCGTTTGTTTTGAAAATTCTAGACATTTGTTTGATGGAATAATTCCTTTCATCTTAATTCTGTCTTTGATTATTTTGACAAGCTGCTCATTCAATGGTGCATTTCTTCATAGACGAATATTTTTCAGCAATGAAAGCAGTGACTTTTGTTATTCTGTTCGTTGCTTAATTAGCACGAAGCAAATCAAGAAATCTTGTTGCGTACAAGTAAAATTTGAAGACTAGTTTGCATCTTAATTAAGCCTTGTTCTGGACAAGATGATTTTTGCAAATTTGAGCTATGTTTGCCAGAGGCTCAATACTCACAATGGAAGCATTGGCAGCTGCTTCTTCCTTGAGTTCATACTCGATTGTGGTTTTGATAATGCAGGCATCACTTCCTTTCTCTATGATTTCAAAACGAACTCTATAAAGAGTAAATCCCAGGTTCAGATACCCTCCTTCGACAACCTCCGCTTCTTTGATTCGTTTCTCAGAATCAATCTTGGTGAACTTCTTACAGTAACTACTAAAACCTGGTGTCCCTGATCATTCAGTTAGATGCAAAAATTAAGGAAAGAAAAAGTCAGTTATTGTTGGATTTTGCTGAGTTAATTAAATAAAAAATATAATACACATCTCTCATAAGTTGGCAATTGAATTGACTCGTAAATTAATGACAGCTTAGTATTTGTCTATTTTAATTGAACACTAGCTATAAAATAAAAAAAAATAAAATTATTATTGCGGTTTTTAAATGTTCTGATTATCTGATACTTAGAAGAGCTCGGTCAAACACCATTGTTATAATTATTATTTATTTTTTGGCAGAAACCAAACAAACAGTTTCAAACACGGAACCATATATATGTAGTGTAAATTTTTATATATATACAATTTGATGCTGAATGACTCTTTCTTCAGTCGAATTTTTCTTTTTATATTTTTATTCGTTCCGAGTTGTACTAAATAATTATATGTTATTAGTTTGTACAAGATTTTTGCTCAGCTGGGATTCTCAGGTCAGCTTAAGAGATGCTAATGCCTATTCAGTTGCAACATGCCAAAATGGATGAAATTATATAATATTACCTTTACTGCATTAAGAACTCATGTTACTAGATTTACACATCATTTTAAGCAATTCTGTTTTCCAAGATCATGCCTTACTTCATCAACTGCCAATTACATCCAACTAGCTAATGTCATGATATTACATTAGGTAGATATTTTATTGGATGAAAAGTCTAGCTCGTTTTAGATTCTTATTCGTTATGTCGGTTTCTCATTTTCACACCTAAAATTAAAGCATTTCGGTGGGATGAAACTTGAGTTAAATTAACACTAGCTAATAATAATTACTCAAATTGAAAATTTAACTTGTGCAGAAATATATATATCGAATGCAACAAAAACACATGGAAGCCCATTAGAGAATCCAACAATATTAAACAAGTGATCATCAGAATACAAGCAAAAGCACTAATTAGCAATCTATGTGCTATAAGCAACCTCTACTGCATAGTGTTTTTCCTAAATTTTTAATTAGTTACAAGGCTAGGCATTTGCAGCTTTGCTAGTGTTGATTTGAAGTGGATTTTTCAAGTAATTAATTAGTAATATGTTTCCGGAAGATGATGTCGTACGAGTTTAGTCTACGTCTACGTCTACTTGGTTTTTGACAGAGAATTTCACTATCCACCAATTGAGATGCAGCAAAGGATGAAATTGACTTGAATCATTTTTATTCATGTCACACATGTAAAAGACCCGATTGGTCATTTTACCACATTTTATCCTTTTCAAAGCGTTTGCCCAGCATTTAATGCATTACTATAAAATTAACGGAAAAAATACCTTTTTAATTTGGCTTATTTGATTTTACAAAAAAAGGATATTGGATGAAGTCTGAGTTGACCAAGACTTGGGACCTAAACTATTTAATCACAGAGTACTCCACACTCTAAGACCTAGACCTCCAGTAATTTCGCATTAGATTTTGATGAAACATGTCATTTCAATAATTGCGATGAAGATATGGACCAAGTATTAAATCATATGTTGAACAAAGTCTTTTTAAAGTATTAAGTTATATGTTGACAGAGTATTCCTCACTGTGCGACCAAGACCTCTGTTTCAGATAAGAAGGAGCCTCATTTCTTTCAGTTCAAAATTCTTAGCGTTTTCTTATTCTTATGCAATATATCTGTCGTTAATCCTAAAAAATATATCACCGAAACATATATAAACATGTTAGTCGAATTTCATAAAATTAATTATGTACATAATAAATTAACCAACACTATAAAAATATATTTCAATGAAAATTAATTAATGAATAATTTTAAATTAATTATTTCTTCGGTTTGCGAATTGAAGGTCCTGTAATACCTAAAGTATCTGTGAATTTCAACTCCGGTATGAAATTGGAGGTGAATAAATTACAATGCGAAACATTTGAGGTAAAGTGTTAGTTTGATCAAAATACAGGGTGTCTATTAATTACTCAGAAATTTTTTTAAGTACGTATGGATCCAAATAAAAACTAGCATAACCTAAAATTTATTTTGGAGTTCAAAAATCTTGATACTGCATCACAATTTCATCAATATGCCCATACATGAGACTACATCATCTAATTCAATCTTCATAATAAGATATCAATCTTTTATATTTAACTTTATTGATGGATCACCCCTTCTATTAATTAAATAAGGAAGATTATTTTCCTATGTCACATCTTTAATTTTAATTATAGTATAATATCATGACCCAGAATGTTAAATTGAGTTATAATGATCAATTATAACTCAAAATTCACTACAAAAGAGGGAATAATTTATATATTGCATGTGTTTATTTATTTTATGCCCCAAGAGTTAATCAGTTTCTATTGTATATTAATATCACTGATATCAACAAATGGGCTTCTTAGCTTTTCAACAATTCGAACATGAAAATCTATCAGTAAAGCTAAGAAGTTAGGTGATAATTTTATAAAAGCAAAACAATAATATAAGGGGTCAACTATTGCCATGATTGGTTGTGGATGTAATTAAATTGGTGATTGGTGTTTCTATGTTGCTTATCTGACTGGTTGAAAGTAAGCAACCGACCAAGGTTAGAACTTTGAGCGGAAGATGTAAATAAAGGAAGAGGAAATTTGAAAGTTCAGTAGGGTGTCTATCAATTTCCTATGCAACTCAGCTATCTTATTTTCCACTATAGCAAATTATGGGTCTGTCCTGACATATTTTTTGTACAATTTAAGTACATATCTTACTTTCACCTAGTTTCGGAATCTTTGTTACTCGTATCTTGCTGTAGCTAATTGTTTTAAAATGCTTTTGCCTTTTTCAATTTTTTGAAGGGCATGGGGTTATCAGAACCCAAATTTTTTTTGTATACATGTCCACTTTTTTATTAAAATTTTTGTCATAAAGCTATCCTTACATCAATTATGTACAATAAAACCACATTAATTTTATATTTCAATTTGTACACCCATTTCTTTTTAAAAAAGAGAGGGACTAGACATTACAAGGCTTCATGAACTAAATGAAAAAGGTAAGGGGTTTTGGAAGGTCACATTCTACCTAGTAAATATCTGGGTTTTTACTCAAGTCACGGAGAATTTTCACTGACATACCGTAGAATGTGTAAATACATTACTCTCGGCGGTATTGAAGAAGTAGGGAGTCAAGAAAAGTGCTTCCAAGCAGCCTACCTACGAACTCTTTGCTGCAACTGATGCTTATTAAAACCAGTTAGATTGAGATCGGTATCCAATATTGGCATCGAGTGAAAGCAACAGGCGTGGGATTAAACAAATTACATAAGTATAAATTAATTAGACTATTAGCAGTCAAATTTAGCCTCGTCTTTAGCTATGTATAGGACACCTTTTTGGAGCTCATAACATAAACCGAAACTATTCAATGTCTCATGCAGGTCAATTGCTTGCTCGCTATGCCCCTTTATATAAGTTATTCAATATTAATTTGCATGGACAAGATATATATAGTGGGTATGGGATAGTGAAGTGAAAGGAGTAAGCTTGAGAGATAGAGACATGATTTGATTTATTAAATTATTGACGAAAGGGGGATGAACTACAGTAAAGAAATTTCTATAAAAAAAAATTGAAGAGTTGTAGAAGCTTTTCTTTTTCAGAAAACAAAAGATATTTATTAACTAGTGGGTGTAGAAATTAAGATCATAGATTTATTAAAAAAAAATCAAGTGATAAGATATATTTTCAATTAGGGTTATATTTGGTAATATGGTAGATTTATAAAATAAATTTATATTTTAAATTTAAGGAGGTTTTATGAAGTAAGTGGGTGTATTAATAAAAAGTTTCAGAACTAGACGTAATCAAGTGAGATTTCGGCAAACCTTAGGGGAGGTTTGGGAATTGATCCTTTTATTAAAAAAAAAATTAGATTAAACTCATTTATTAAATCTTGAAATAATAAAAAATTTGTCATATTTGCACCTATAAAAAATTGTCTTATAAAGTTTTAATCTTTCAGGATAATTTCTTTATTTTTCTAATTTAAAATTTCATATTTTTATAATTTAAATATTTTCAATAGTCAATTAAGGGTGACTTGGAAAAATATACATTTTTAACATAAATTTATAATAGTTCTTAACAGACATGGCGGGTATATGAAATTTTTAGAATCAGAGATGGTTCTATTAGATTTCAACAAATCTCAGGAGATATTTGTGGAATTTACCCTTTAACATTCATAATAGTTGTAAATGAAAAGAATAGTCTATTGAATCCCATATTTGAGTGTTAAAGGTATCTTGGGATATATAAGGAGATTTGTTACTCTGCCATTAAGTTAGCCTCACTACAAATAACAAAGAACATATTTTGTAGCATTTTTTCGAAAATGCTACCAAAAGTTTATTAGTTGTGACATTATATTCTAATATGCTATCATATGTATTTTAAAAGGTTATATTTTAGCTTTGGCAACATGTTCTTTTAATATCTATAGCATTTTTTTAAATGCTATTAAAGCACTACATTTGTAGCATTTAGGAAAGCTATAAATGATATCCAAAGCTACTAGTTTGAGGCAAAATAAAACTGGGAGCTAAAATCATTTCCCTCCTCTGCTTTCCCAAAAACATGGCCCTTTTTATTTTTAATTTCTTTCTAAAAGCTTGCCCTTAATTTCTTAAAACATAACTCTTGTTCATTTTAATCTCTGTCTAAAAAGCTTCTACAGAAATGTGGCAGCTCCATGAAGGTTACAATCCCATCTCCATCAAATATCAACGATCGTGAAGGCTGTCATCAATAATAAATCAATCAACAAACGTTTTCTGTTTGGCAATGTGTTTATGTTCTAAAAATGGGTTTTTCTTCTCTTTTTCTGTTTGTGAATATTTGGGTTGGTTTTTTGCAATTTGTCTCTGCTCTAGAGTTTACCTTACTTTAACAAACACTTTTATTCAATTCATATTTTGTTTGGATGAATTCGTATATTTTGGAAAATTATTCTATCACACACATCAATTTCTGTTTTCTTCTTTATGTCAAATTTGGGGTTTATATTAAATGAAGTATAATTTTTATGGTTTTGCATGATTGGTTTGTAATTTTTCTTGTTTTGTTTAGAATTTTCAATGTCGTTTGCCCCCTGATTTTGTTTTAGTTTTGCTCTTTAATCTTCTGATTGCCATTAACATAAATGGGTTTTATTTTATAGTAGTCATTAAGTTAAAGCATTAGTTGATATTGGTCTGAATTGAGAATTTGACTCCATCAGATATTCATATATAGGTACTGTGTCAAGTCTTGTTTGGGCATGAATAAAAGAACAAAATGTTACATTTTCTTAGGAGCAATTTAACAATATTAGCTAGAGGAAAAACCAGAATGGAGCTATTTAAACGTTATTTGCAACTAGGAAATATTGAGGTAGTCAATTTTGCCAATAAGTGGGGAACCTATAACCATATTAATGTACTTCTTTTCAGGTAGACTTCTGCAAAAGATGGAGTGCCATTCTCGCGTACGGGGGTACTGTATTTTCTAGGTTAGTATGTTGTCAAGCTTTGACAAGTTAAATTGATATTCACTTGAGTTTATAAATTAAATAATTATCAAAGGATGATATCTTAGCAACTCCGTAATTTAGTGATGTGAATTACCAACAAAATTAGTATGTGCACCATATATAATATAAATAGCATGTCATATTTTCTCACATTGCAAGAATGCCTTTCGATAAACCAAAATCTTAGTTGCGGAGTATATGTCGACTTTGATTTGTACATTATCAATGGATCATGTCTAATTTCATGTGTAATTAATCGAAAGTTATCCAAATCCTTCCCATATCTTTATATATATTAATTCTAAATATTAACCACACTCTTCTTTGACGTGCTAGGGTTAAAGCATTTTTCATTATGTTGTGGGCAATCTATATGTGAACAAAAATGGCTTAGTAGTAGCAAACTTTAGTCTTTTAATGCTCTTTTATTTATGGGATGAGATATTTTAATTTTAATTTTTTAATTTAAGTCTAGACATCAATTAATGACAATTTATCTCACCAATTCAATAGTTAAGATTAAAAGTAAAAAAATTACATTTAATGATGCAAACCATCAATAATCTCAACCATGTATTGGTAAGATGAATGATCATTAATTGATGTCTATGATTAAGTTAAAATATTTAAGTCAAAGTATCCTAAACCCTCTATTGAAATGGTAATTTGATTATAGATGAAGTGTTATCAAAGTGAGTTTACACCCTTTTTTTTAAACTTATTGTACCCTTTATTTGTTATTCATTTTATAGTTATAGAGTGCTATATGAAGCATATGAAGATTGCATTTTGTTATAGAGCGTTTTAGAGATTAAAGATATCTAGCGATAAATGTGGACGAGAATGTAAGAGATGATGCTAAATCTTTGTGGAATTTTAATTTAGATTGTGACTTTCATTTTAGATTGCTTTATAAAGTTCAGCAATTGCATTAGTGTTCCCCAAATTGTAAACCTTCCTTACTAGCTACGTCGTTCCACCATGTTTCAATTTTCATACGCTGCCGCAACATCTCTGGTCGTTTGATTCCCTTTTTTAATAAAAATAAATAAATGAGTTCAATTTGTTCGTTCAATGGCAGAACCAAGATGAAAAGCAAACCCATCACCGTCAATACAATCAATAACCAAAGTGACTGAGAAAGAAATTAAAGAACAAAAAGAAAAACTCAACGTGCCAAAACATACCAACTCTACGTATACTCTCGTCATCTGTATTTGTATACACTTTTGTTGATTTCACATACCAACCCTGAAGTCCCCATTCGATACCACCCTTCCCCGACGGTCCCATTGCCGCCGATAATCTCCACTTAGGCCTGGATAAATCGAGGCAGGCGTTAAGGATGGCGGTTTCTCGACGACTCTGATCGCACACAACACAAACTTTAAATGATGCTCATCAGCTTCATTTCCAATTGTAAAGAAATCTGGAGATAATTTGTGGCTAGAGTAGGTTGTTTTGAAGTAGAAAATCTGGAAATTTTCTGTGCTCTTATGCAAACATACAAACTGAAATCCAAATGCAGAAATGTAAAAGAGAACACAACAGAATTTACGTGGTTCGATCCATGATCTACTCCACGGGAGGGATGAAAAATGAATGCACTAGAGAGAATTCGGATTACACACTCTTCTCACTGCACTCTCAGCTTAGAACCACTCTAAGCCTCTGTTTTTGCTTCCTAGACACTCAGTTTTCTTTGCTGTGTTTTTATGCAACTTGCATGACCTGCATCACACTTACATTTTCTGCACATCAGTATTATTAGCCTTTCTAAGTGGCTGACAAAAGTGAAATACAACAGCTAGCAAATAGACAGCAAGACAGCAACAAACATACAACAGAACAGCTACAGACAGACAGTAAGACAGCTGCTGACAGACAGCATAACAGTTGCAGACAGATAGCAACTAAAACAACAGCATGTTGCTGGTTGACATGCTATGCTTGAGTCACAATTACATCAATTCTCCACCTTGACTCAAGGTCAGTGCATTGTCCCTCCAATTCTCCAATTATGCCTTAATGACTCCAATTAGGCTCAAACTGAGCCTGAATTTTTCTGTTGGAAGAGGTTTGGTTAACATGTCAGTTGGATTTCTTGCTGTAGGGATTTTCTTCACTGCAACAATTCCTTTTTCTGCAATTTCCTTCACGAAATGATATTTGACATCTATGTGCTTTGCTCTGCCATGATGAACTTGATTCTTGATCAAATGGATGGTACTTTGATTGTCACAATGGAGTATAAAACTGTCTTGATTAACACCTAACTCCATAATCAATCCTTTAAGCCATAAACCTTCTTTGATTGCCTCTGTAGCTGCAATATATTCAGCTTCAGTTGTTAAAAGAGTAACCATGGTTTGCAGCCCTGCTCTCCAACTAATTGCTTTTCCCCAAATTGTGAACACATAACCAGTAATTGATCTTCTATTGTCCTTGTCTCCAGCATAATCTGAGTCTACAAATCCTTCCAAAGCTCCACCTGAATCTTGACCTTTTCCATAACATAATCCAAGAGAAGTTGAACCTCTTAGATATCTTAGTATCCACTTGGCAGCATCCCAATGAATTCTTCCAGGATTACTCATGTATCTACTAACAATACTTACTGAATATGCAAGATCAGGTCTAGTGTAAACCATTGCATACATTAAAGAACCAACTAAGCTTGCATATGGTGTAGAAGCCATTTCTTCCTTCTCCTTTTCGGTTTTGGGACAATCTTCTGCAGATATTTTGATTTGTTCACCCATGGGAGTGGAAACCATCCTTGCTTTGTTCATGTTGAACTTGACGAGCAATTTTTCTATGTAATCTTTCTGACTCAACCATAATTTATTCCTGGATCTGTCCCGAATTATTTGCATGCCAAGAATCTTCTTTGCAGCTCCCATATCCTTCATGTCAAACTCAGATTTTAGTAAATGCTTCAACTTGTTGATACTTTGCTTGTTCTTTCCTATCAACAACATGTCATCAACATATAACAATAAATAGAGATAATCACCATTGCAGAATTTTTGATAGTAAACACAATTATCAAATTGACTTCTCTTTAGTCCATTTTCAATCATGTAACTATCAAACCTTTTATACCATTGTCTAGGGGCTTGTTTCAGCCCATAGAGTGATTTTTTCAGCAAACACACATGATTTTCTTTGCCTTTAACTTCAAAGCCTTCAGGTTGCTGCATCAGAATTTTTTCTTCAATGTTTCCATGCAAGAAAGCCGTTTTTACATCCATTTGTTCTATTTCCAGGTCTTCTTGAGCTGCCATTGCCAATAGAAGATGAATGGATGTATATCTCACCACCGGAGAATATATTTCTTGATAATCAATACCCTCCACTTGAGAATAACCCTTAGCTACAAGTCTAGCTTTGAATTTTTCAGGTTGTACTCCATCTATACCAGATTTTTTCTTAAAAATCCATTTGCAACCTATCACTTTAATTCCTTTTGGCTTTGGAATTAATTCCCAGGTCTGATTTTTTAGTAAAGAGCTCATTTCTTCCCTCATTGCAGCTATCCAATGCTTTGAATTCTTTCCTGTCACAGCATCAATGTAATTTGTGGGTTCCTACTCAAGTTCTTCTCCTACTTGTAAAGCATAGGCAACAATATCAGCTTGAGCATACCTCTTAGGAGCTTTTACTTCTCTTCTAGCTCTATCTCTACTAAGCAAATAGTCTTGCAACTCTTCTGCACCATTTTCAGAATTTTCATCTTGATCAAGTGTGTCTCTTGACCAATTTGAGTTTCTTGCATATCTTGCTGCCCTTCACCATGCTCCACATCACTATCATGTGTTTCCTCTTCAGTTTCTAAATTTTCCAGCTCAACATCTTGAGACTTTATCTCAAACTCAAATTCAGCAAGCTGAGATTTATCATACACACTGCTCTTGTGACATGAACTTTCATCTAATCCCAATATTTCATCTTCCTTGAAAACCACATCTCTGCTGATTATTGCTTTTCCAAGCTGAGGACACCATAATTTGTATCCTTTCACTCCAGGAGGATAGCCAAGAAACAAGCATTTGAGTGCTCTTGGTTGAAGCTTCTCTTGCCTAATGTGTGCATAGGCAGTTGCTCCAAATACTTTCAAGTGATCAAGACTTGGTACTCTACCAGTCCACACTTCCTGAGGAGTCTTCAGCTTTATTGCAGTTGAAGGACACCTATTGATTAAATAACAAGCAGTAGCAACAGCCTCTGCCCAAAATCTTATAGGTAATTTAGCATTAAACAGCATGCATCTAACCCTCTCTAGAATGGTTCTATTCATTCTTTCAGCTAACCCATTTTGTTGAGGAGTACCCTTTACCGTTCTATGTCTAACCACACCATGTTCTTGACAATATTTGGTAAATTCTTCCCCACAAAACTCAAGACCATTATCAGTTCTAAGAAATTTTAGTTTCTTGCCGGTTAGATTTTCTACCATTATCTTCCAATGTTTGAATTTTTCTAATGTTTCATCCTTAGATTTCAGCATGTAAATCCATACTTTTCTACTTAAATCATCAAGAAAAGTGAGAAAATACCTGGCACCACTTAGTGACTTAGTCTTGGCTGGCCCCCATAGGTCTGAATGGACATATTCTAGGACGCCTTTGGTGTTGTGCTCTGCTGCAGTAAACTTCACTCTGGTTTTCTTTCCAAAAATGCAGTGTTCACAAAATTTCAGCTCTGGTAATTTGTGCTTTCCAAAGGCACCTTGCTTTTCAAGAATCTTCAATCCTTTCTCGCTAACATGTCCAAGACGCATGTGCCATAAATCAGCTGCATTCACCTCTAATTTTGATGCTATTGCAGCTGCTGCAGAAATTGTTTCACCATTTAGAATGTAAATACCATTCTTCTTGTATCCTTTCATGACAACCATGGCTCCTTTTAGGATTTTTAGAACACCATTTTCAGCCTTAGCTGTATAACCATTATAATCTAACATGCCAACCGATATTAGATTCCTTTTCAAGCTAGGAACATGTCTTACATTTGCTAGTGTCCTAATCATCCCATCATGAAGTTTCAATTTTATTTCTCCAATACCAGCCACATTGCAAGCCTCATTGTTTCCCATGAGAACCTTCCCTTCATTCAATGGTTTGTAGGTGGAAAACCATGACTTATTTGGACACATGTGAAAGGTGCAACCGCTGTCTAGAACCCAATCACCATTTTGTTCTAAATCTGTCACCATTAATACCTCTGCATCATCAAATCCTTGTGAAACTATAGCTGCATTGCCACTCTCTTCATCTTTTGTTGCATCATTTTTCTTTCCACCTTTCCTATCAGGACAATTTCGTCTAATATGTCCCTCTTTGTTACAATGGAAGCATCTGAATTTTCCTCTAGATTTAGATTTTGATCTACCATGGTTGCCTTTAGCATTAAAGTTTCTTTTTTCAGTTCTTCCTCTAGCAGTGAGGCCTTCTTCAGAATTAGAACTTTTTCCTTCAATCTTAAGATCTAACTCCTTTGAATGAATTGCAGCAACAACTCCTTCTAAACTTAGAGTATCCTTGCTGAACTTCAAGGTATCTCTAAGCTGGTCATATGTTTTAGGCAGTGAGTTTAACAAAATGACAGCTTGATCTTCATCTTCTACTTTCACTCCTACATTCTCAAGATCTAAACTTATCTTGGTAAATTCATCTATATTTTCATCTACTGATTTAGATTCATCCATCCTAAATCCATAGAATTTTTGTTTTAAATAAATTCTATTAGGTAGAGACTTTACCATATAGATTTCTTCAAGCTTCTTCCAAATTGATGCAGCTGTGGTTTCTTTGGACACCTTCCGAAGAACTTGATCTCCCAAGCTAAGAATGATTGTGTTCTTAGCATTCTTCTGAACTTTAGACCATTTTTCTGGAGTTAAATCTTCAGGCACTTTTTGTTCATCTTCCAAGGCTTCATCAAGCCCCATGTTTCCAAGCAGTGCTTGAATCTTCATTTTCCATAAACTGAAATCTGACTTGCCATCAAATTTTTCTATCTCCATTTTCTGGTTTGCCATTGCAACCTTAAGATCTTCTCTCTCAGCAGAGAAACCTTACTTGTTTGAAGCAAACCACTTTCAGATCTTTAACACTCGGCTCTGATACCAGTTGTAAAGAAATCTGGAGATAATTTGTGGCTAGAGTAGGTTGTTTTCAAGTAGAAAATTTGGAAATTTTCTGTGCTCTTATGCAAACATACAAACTGAAATCTAAGTGCAGAAATGTAAAAGAGAACACAACAGAATTTACGTGGTTCGATCCATGATCTACTCCAAGGGAAGGATGAAAAATGAATGCACTAGAGATAATTCGGATTACACACTCTCCTCACTGCACTCTCAGCTTAGAACCACTCTAAGCTCTCTGTTTTTGCTTCCTAGACACTTAGTTTTCTTTGCTGTGTTTTTATGCAACTTGCATGACCTGCATCACACTTACATTTTCTGCACATCAGTATTATTAGCCTTTCTAAGTGGCTGAAAAAGTGAAATACAACAGCTAGCAAATAGATAGCAAGACAGCAACAAACATACAGCAGAACAGCTGCAGACAGACAGTAAGACAGCTGCTGACAGACAGCATGACAGCTGCAGATAGACAACAACTAAAACAACAGCATGTTGCTGGTTGACATGCTATACTTGAGTCACAATTACATCACCAATAAAATAATACTAACAATGTTTTGATTTTTTAATTAAGCTATTGAGTTGATCACGTTTGCGCAAATAAATATAATTAAATTAAATGCGAAAGACAACACGTCATCATTCCATTGGCTGGCTATTACAGTTAAATTGTATTTAAATTTTCAATATGAATAATAGTAAATCTTTTAGGAAGTTCTATAAAATAAATATGCTTAATTTTAAGGAAAGACGCTACAGTATGTTATTGGTGTGCTGAGACTCAGAGATTTCCGTTTTGATTTCCATTTATTAATCAACACCATTTTCCTCTTAATTTCATCATATAAAAATAAAAGAAAATTGGTTCATTTATACCGAGTCTGCTTTTTACAAATCAATTCTAGATCGATTTGAAGGAAATGAGAATTAAAACAATACAACAGAACATTTGGGAACTGACAGTATTGATTTATTTATTTTAGTCTTTTTGTTGGGAGATTTGGCTATTTGTTCACAGATTCTACGCGAAATGACACCAGCTACCATAGCAAACCTTATCTAATGAGGTGACTCATCAGCATTAGGTAAGGTTTTGATGAAATGTGAAACGTGAAACGACTTCTTATCAACAAAAGTGTGAATGTGGAAAATTTAGACACAGGAGTGTAAATGCGGAAAATTTAGACACAGGAAATTCGTAATACGTTTCCTGGTATCCCAACCACCCGACCGCAACCTCTCTTTTGTGATTTATAGATATGCATAAAATAGCTTTTGTGATCATCTTGTGGAGTTTATTAATTTAGTATTTCCTTTTCACATTAAAAGTCCGTGGTCAGAAATGTAGTTTGAAACACTAACTAGACTAATAAGTCCATATAATTACCAGATCTGAAGTAAATGAATTAGAGGATTAAATCCACTATTTGAGAGAGAGAATAGGAGAACAAAGTCATTAAAATTATAGTTATCATTCTTACTTATTATGTGCCCATTAGATATATTTTTTAAATTAAAGGTGAGTGGGGGATATCATACTGTTTATATTACTGTTTATGATACTGTTTTTATTTAACTCTTTATTTATTGATTGATTGGATACATAAGTGACGTGTTACGGCGGAGTGAGTAAGACTCTCTCAACTTTTAGACTTGGCCAGCCAGGGAGGATCATGGGAAATTCTCTTCATATTTCTTTAAACACTAGTGATAGCGACCTATCTTGTTTTTTCCATTGAATGACAAACTACGCTGCATATATAACATGGCTAGTTCAATTATTGATCTTCCTGTCAAAGAATGAAGACTATTTTTTTCTGCAAAAGACGTTTCCGTGAGCCTCCATTAAATAAAGCCAACAGTAAACTAAAGTTGACTAGACTAATAAATATATCAGATATGGAATCTATAACCAGTGCATATTGACCAAGACTTATACAGTTTTGGATTATGTATATGTTGACCAAGTATTGTTGCCAAGACCTCTATTCAATGCCATCGTCTCAGGTAACATTTAACATTCGGTCAATTTTATAGACGTCTTTTAAGGTTTGCAAAAAATTCGTGTGATCATCTCTAGTTTTAAAAATTTTACATATTTTTCACTCTCTATTAAAATTGTTAAAAAATATTGATTTTTTAAATTATCCATAGTTGATCACTATTAAAATATTTAAAATTTTAAAGTAAAAATAAAAATAATTCCTAAAACTTGTTAATAATCATCCATTAACCACTACTCAAGACGTCTTAAAAAAATTACTAACACAATAAATGATACATAAACTTAAAAAAAAAATTATTTAGGTTCAATTCCACAAAATCTTCCGTGAGGTTTGCTCAAATCTCAATAACCATTGGCTTTGAAAATCTCACATATCTCCCCTCTCCATTACCCTTAATTGGTTATTCAAAAATTAAAAAATTAAAATTAGAAAAATAAAGAAATTGCCTTGAAAGGCTTAAATTTTATAAGACAATTTTTCACAAGCGCAAATACGATAAATTTTTTATTATTTCAAGATTTTAATAAATGATTCAATATAATTTTTTTTTAAGTTTATATATCACTTATTATGATAGTAATTTTTTAAAGACTTTTTGAGATAAGGATTGATAGAAGACCACTAGCAAGTTTTAGGTTTTATTTTTATTTTAAAATTTTGAAAATTTTTGAATAGCCAATTAAGTGCAATTTTTTGGGAAATTTTAACAGAATTTCTACCTTTCCTTAATAAAGAGGAGAGGTATGTGAGATTTTCAGGACCAAAGGTAGTCATCTACGATTTCAGCAAACCTCAGAGTAGGTTTATCACTTTATTTTGAAACAACTGAATATTCTAGATTGAAACTGTGTATAAAAATTATGCTCTTTATAACTTTGTTAATAGTTTATAACCATATTTTGTGGTTTTGAAACGATGGACGCAGGATATAAAAAATGGAGACTATAATATCTTGTAAAGGGCATTTGCTGCATTGGATAGAGATTAAATGAATTTATTACTATTTGTTTTTCTTGTAAGATGAATATATGGTTACATTTTGACACCTTAATTTTAGCATATGAAGATTGCGTTTTGTTACTTAATTTGTTACAATAGAAAATATAGTTATTTTAATCCATTAATCAAATTTATTGAATCAGTTGCATTCTTATACAATTTCTTAATTTATTTTGTTGATCGATAGTTATAATTGACTGTATAATATTGAGTATTGTGAGCTTAAAAATGGTGTTGCAGTAATAGAATTATATATATATATATATATATCATATGAAGGATATAATCGATAATAATAATTTGTAGCATTCAACAAATGATATATATAAATACGACATCTCTAAAATGCTACAGAACCCATTTAGTATCATATTTCAAAAGCTACAATATATTTGGGTACAGTTTTATCATTGGTTTTGAAGGATAATTCATAACATATAACAAGGCGTTCTCATTTTGCAATTGGTTGTGTGTTTTTTTTTTTGAAATATTTCTTCAGTCCCTATGATTTGTAATAATAAAATAACAAAATAAACTCTTTTATGGATAAACCTTTATTAAGCCTTATTTTACAGACACCTGGATATTGAAATACGCACCCTCGAGCTAATGTTCACTTATTAAAGTAACTTCTGTTTTAATGCAAAAGCAACTTGAAACATAAGTCTTGGTCGTGAAGTGAAGAATGCTCCGTTCATACAAAAGTCTTGGTCAGAAAAGACTAGTTAAATTCCATATCTTTGTTATTAATTAAGGCTGGTGGAGACGTCTGATGATATGGAAATAATGGTCTTCCCTCTTTGCTATTGCAGTCAACTGCGGTATAAATTCAAGTGTAAATGGGAAAAGAAGATTAATTACCCCGTGACCCCATGTCGAATCAATTATTAAGGCCATTTTTCCAAACGTGAATCTTTATCTCCTAACCATATTACTCAAACTCTCATCACGTCTCCAATCTGAACAAGCATGATCGGTAGACCCACATGTCCATCGTGTGGGGACATTAAATTAAAAAGTTCTTCTGTTCTTCTTCTTTCATTTCTTTGTTTACTGTTGCGTTTTATATCACAGCTGGAGTGTTTAAGGAGCAATTACAAACTGAGTTGAAAAGATTGTATTGAAAGCTTCATGGAGCAAAGTCGATTTCATGTTTTTAATGGGATGTACTTTTAAAAGAAGGCTATATGAATTGCATTCTTTGTAGTAAAGATCTAGAGAGTTGAGGACATTATTAGAAACATGACTGAGTATATTAAAGAAGTGGTTTCTAATAAATTTGTGCTAGTCTTTTTCTTGCATAAACACATCCTTCCCAACACGTATAAACATCATCACCCATATGTGATTGTGAATAATTGACTCAATTAATGGCTTTCTCGTCTTTCCCCAAATGTCTTTTATTTGAAAAATAACTATGTGGATTATTTGAAATCCACTTTTAGTGCCAATGTCAAAAGATCTTAAAAAATTGGAGAGTACGGTGATGATTAATTGTAATATAATTTATAATCTAACTACTTGCATAACCAGAAATTTTATTTGGGTGGACTAAAATTCTTACTAATGTTTATATACATGAAAGAAAATTTTCACTAACTTCTTTTTTTAAAAAAATCTATAAATACATGAAATGTGCAAGGCAAACAAAATATATATATTAATTTTTATTTAACTATTAAATGCAAAAATTTAGAGAGAAATAGAAAATAATAATTGAAAGCTCAAATTCAATAAATTGAATTTAGATGATTACATTTTATAATAAAATAGAACAAAGATAATAAAGATCATATGAACAAATTAAAAAATTTCTTTTAAATATAATATAAGATGTGAATAAAAATTTTCTATATAAATTTTTTTAAGAGTTTAAATAGGCTATAAATAAAAAATTTGTTTCGAACCAAGGTTGTAAGTGTTAAAATTTAAACTTTTATTTATATAAAAATAAAAATTTTCTCCAAATTTGGCTGGGCTCCAGCCAAGTTTTGCTTCCGCCACTGCAAATTGCCCATCTTCTATGACACGGTGCGCTAAGTTATACGAGGACAAATTAACTTTAACATGCTTTTGAACTACTTTATTGACTGCATATTAAAAAGCTAAAATCCTAGATGACGAAATGATAGCTTTTGAATGATCAAAATCTACTTTAGAAAACCCAAGGGAAGCAAAAGAGAGTCATTGTTTAATACTTATTAACTTTAGTCATTCAACAGGGCACATAATTTAGCTTGGGATGTATATATAGGAGATATTTGGTTTTCACTTCTCATCAACAATCATATGCAGGCTTTTTAGTTTAAGAAAAGGAAGATGTTGGGTTCACCGGGGCACTTTCGCTTGTTCTTGTTCTTGCATTTTCAAGCTATTCTTTCATCGCCTTTCAACTTATCCTCTTCTCCTTCGAAGAAATTTTGCTCCCCTCAAGAAAGCTTTGCCTTACTCCATTTCAAGAACTCCCTTCCTGTTGGTGAAGGTGGTTGTTATTATCCTAATGAAACCAACTCCTGGAAGGAGAACAGAGATTGCTGCTCATGGGGTGGGGTCACTTGTGATACCTTCACTGGCCATGTTATTGGCCTTGACCTTCGTTCCACTTGCCTTTCTGGCACTATCCATGACAACAGCAGCCTCTTCCTCCTCCATTATCTTCAAACGCTCGATCTTGCCGATAATTATTTTTCAGGGCAGATTCCAGATGTTTTTGGAAATCTCAGCAAATTAACTGAATTATCTCTTTCGAATAATACGTTCAGTGGCCATATTCCATCATCAGCATTCAACCTCACACGAATTCGCTCATTAGACTTTTCTTTCAACAAATTTGAGGGTCAATTCCCTTCCCAAGTAAGTGGGCTTTCAGATCTAACTGTGTTGGACTTATCTTATAATTTCTTAAGTGGTGAAATACCACTCTGGTTGTTTACTTTGCCATCTTTGCATTCTGTACACCTTAACAACAACAAACTCACAGGTCCATTTCCAAATATTATGTTTCTGAATTTCAATCTCACTCTAGTTGACCTTTCCTCAAACAACTTGAGTGACATGTTGAAGTCAGACCTGTTGTCAAATCTGAAAAACCTTGAAATCATTGACCTTTCATATAACAGCCACTTGTCATTGACACCACATGGCAATACCAACTTTAACTTGCCAGAGCTTCGAGAGTTCAGATTCTCTTTCTGCAACTTAACCCAATTCCCAAGTTTCTTAGGAAATGTAGAAAATTTGCAAATTTTAGAACTTTCCAACAACAAAATTTCTGGCCAAATTTCAGTAAGCGAGTTTGGATTGTGGTCAAATTTGAGCGGCCTTAATCTCTCTCATAACTTTCTAACAAGTTTTGAGCAAATTCCTTCAAGAATACCACTAAAAGTTCTTGACCTTGCTTCCAACTTGTTGCAAGGACCTCCTTTTGATCCACCAACTGAACTTGTTTTCTTTTCGGCTTCAAACAATAAATTGACTGGAGAGATACCGTTATCATTTTGCAATTTGAGCTCTATTCAATGTCTTATTTTGTCTAATAATAGCTTGAGTGCAACAATTCCACAATGTCTTGGAATGGACAACTCTGTTCTCTCATTCTTGGATCTGGGAAAGAATAATTTATATGGCAACATCCCTCAAACACTTGCAGCGAGCTCAATTCGATATCTTAATCTTAATGGAAATAGGTTGGTAGGACCATTACCAACTTCTTTTGTTAATTGTAGTGAATTGGAAGTTCTAGATGTTGGGAATAATATGATTGATGATACATTTCCCCATTGGTTAGCATCTCTTCCAAAGTTGGAAGTCCTTATCTTGAGAGCTAATAGATTTCATGGTCCAATTGGCAATTCCAACACAAGAAATCCCTTCAATGAGTTGCATGTACTTGACCTCTCCCACAATCAATTCACTGGTCTCTTACCAACAAGATATCTTGAAAATTTTAAGTCTATGATGGATTGGCCATATGATAATGCTGTACCAAGTTATATGCAGGGGCGCCCATACTCTAATCCATATGGTCGAAGTTGTATGCAGGGACAGCCAATCTGTAATCCATACACTCGTCAATGCCAAGAAACGACAAACTCTAATCGAATTGGTGGAAGTTGTATGCAGGGAAGGCCAATCTCTAATCCATATACTCGTCAATGCCACGGAACGTCAAACTCTAATCGAATTGGTTATTGTCAACAAGAAGTTCAACTTTGTTGTCAACGAAAAGTTCAGTCTTTTCTGCAAAATTATCAGTTTCCATACTATTCAATTGTTCAGACAGTGAAAGGAGTCAACATCAAAATGGAACGAATATTAAAAAGTTTCACAACCATAGATTTTTCTAACAATCGATTTCAAGGAGGAATGCCTGAAGAACTCGGAAAGCTTATTTCACTCAAAGTACTCAACTTTTCTCAAAATAACCTTACTGGTGAAATTCCATCATCACTAAAAAATTTGACACAGCTTGAATCATTAGATCTCTCCTTAAACGAACTTACTGGAAAGATTCCAATCCAATTGGCAAGCTTGACATTTCTTGCTGTGTTAAACCTTTCATACAATAGCCTTGTGGGACGCATACCTCAAGGGAAGCAATTTAACACATTTCAAAATGACTCTTTTATTGGAAACTTGGGGCTTTGTGGATTACCTTTATCAAAAGAATGTGGGGACAAGAAGGCACAAGAACCATCCAGTCGAACAATATTCCTTGAAAAAGATGATACTTTGAGTTGGTTTGATTGGAAAGTTGTTATGATGGGTTATGGATGTGGATTGGTGATTGGTTTGTCTATAGGCTTCATTGTGTTTGCAACAAGAAGACCACGATGGTTTGTGAGAATGGTTGAAAGGCAGCTATCAACAAAGGTGAGAATTTTGAACAGGCGATGCAGAGTAAGAAGAAACTGGTAATTAAGCTTAAATTGCGCTCCTACAAATCTATGTTCAAGTAAATATTAAATTGTCTGTCAAACTTAGCTTTTGAATTGTTTTCCCTTTCAGATTTTCTAGAATTGATTGCAGGAGATATTGCAAGAATGGGAAGTGCGAGAAGGAATCCTATATTTGGGGAATTTTCATTGAGGCTCAGCTTTTAGTTCTATTTAGGTCATCTTTTCAAAGTGTGGTTCTGTAACACCTAAGTGATAATATTTCTGAGGCATAGAATTGAATTTTAAAATCTCATATCCCCTGCATGCGGAAGGTTGCCCTGTTATGTTTGTATTCTTTTAGCATGGAAGTTAAAATGATATTAAGAGTTTGATAGTTGGCATAATCTGTGCACAGTCCTCTTCTTACAACTGCCACGTTTCGTGCGCTGGTGACATATTTATTATGTTATATATATACACCTTTTTGCCTTCTCAGTCTCATAATTTATATTATGTTTTTCCTTAACATTTGTAACTACGGGGGTCATACTACAGTACACCGGTTGTACCGGTGTAATTGTTTTTAAAATTTTTATAAATTTAATATAAAAGTTGTAAATTATTATATAAAAATCGTAAATATAAAAAAAATTGTAAATGAATAATTTTTCACATTTATAATTTTTATACAATGATCTATAACTTTTACATTAATATTACGAAAAATTGAAAATAGTTGTATGATTTTTTATTTACAATTTTTTTTTACATTTACGATTTTTATATAAAGATTTACAACTTTTACACTAAATTTATAAAAATTTTGAAAACGGGTGCATCGGTACAATCAGTGCACCGTAACTAAAGCCTATTAGGGTTTATTAGTGGGATGTCTAAGCATGCTACTATGCTTCAGTTTGGTTCATTTTTAAAGTGAACGACAATCAAATCAATAATAATAATAATAATATTTATTATTATTATTATTTTTAGTTTTGCTTCAAGGCTGAATCTACGCCAAATGTTGTACCCGTTTTATGCTGGTGCCATTTTATGATCTTTTGCCAGGTTCTCGATTATATATATGCAGGGGAGTAGATTTTGTTTTCTAATTTAATAACCTTTATTATTTGCCTTTTTTAATATTGATCATATAAGGATAAAATTAATTAGCTGCAGTGAGGCCTATAAATTTTCATTTTTTTAGATACACATATATTCATGTCAAGAAATTAATAATTGGTTAATTTCATTACATGAGCATCTAAAATGGAACTCTATTCAAAATTCATCATTTGCAACTCCAAAGAGAGAGTCTCGATTTTGAGATTGCTTAGCAGTAAAAGCCCTTATATACAACATTCATGAGTTGAACAAAGTAACTAAACTAGAGCGTTACTGATCTGATTTTACTATTGCGACATCCTTGAACTTGAAACTAAACAAAATTGAAAACACTCTGCTACAGTAATCTAACAGCATTCATTTGCTAATTCTATGCAAATAATGCCTCACTTATCGTTTTTATGCAACCAAAAAACAAAAAAAATTCTTAATGGAAATCAGGAGATTATGAATATTGTTGAATTTGATTTTCGGCGTGTTACTACAATGGGCTTGAAAGAGTCAGAATTGGGCTCATTGGTTCTGTGTTAGGAACCAAATGAAATTTTTTCGGTGGTGTGCAAAATTCCAGAGGTGGATTAATGCGATTCCTTTTGTTTGTAAAGTTTTTGATAAAAAATATCGTCAAGATTAGGACTGGAAATGTGGCATATTTGTGACACCCCAAATTTTGTCAGCATACTTATTTCCTATGTACCTATGGGATATGCATACATGAATATGTGTATGTGTACGTGTTAGGGATGGTAATTCATGATTGCAGGTTGTGTTTGTGTCGTGTTGAGTTGTGACACGATAAAGATTGACGAAACACGAACACGACCCGTTTATTATTCGTGTCGTTAAGGCTCAAAACAAACATGACACGATTATTGAATGGGTAACACGATATGACACTCTAACATGAATAATAAACGGGTCGTGTCCGTTTAAGACAATAACACGACCCGTCTAACACGACTAAGGGATGTTTACATGATTGACATGACCCGATTGACACGATTATGATTCGTTAACACGATTATAATACGTTATAACATGTTTACATATATGACACAATTACAATATATTTACGGACACGATTATAAGACGTTTACATTTACGACATGATTATATATTAAAACATATTTTTAAATGAAAAAGATATAAAAAAATACAAAAATAAACAAGATTAAATACCAAGAAATCATACAAACTTCAAATGCAATATAAATACAATAAGAAATCGACTTTAACAATTCAAATACAACAAAATTAATAAAAATAAAGTCCATGAAATCTCGAACAAACATGCATCACATTCCCAAATTATAGATGACTTAGAATGAGTTCATCACAAACAAACAAACACTATAAAGTTATAGCCATCCATCACAAATCACAATTAAGTGCATTATAAATAAACACTAAAAAGTTCTTCAACTCTTATCCATCTCCTCTTCAACTCTTAAGCAACTTACAAAAAATAAAAAAAATAAAAAAATCATACTCATGAAAAAATCATATTATAGAATTATATAAGACATACTATAAATTAATCAAGAAAGTTTACAATTTGTTCATGATCTCATAAACCATAACAATGGAAACTACAATATGCTACAATTACCAAATCAGATTTCAAACGTAAATGAATCATGCACTTACACAATTAAGAACGTCATGTCATGGAAGAACTACCAGCCGATTCTCTGGCTTGTTGGTTGATAATCAAGTTCATTACATCTTCGGTCAACTCATCTATCTTTAGACTTCCAATTTCTATAAAATCCAATCATTTGTAGAATGATTAGAGAAGCATTTATAAACATAAGAAAACAAATTATAGAGGAAGAAAACAAAAATAAATTGTTGAAAGAGTTACCTTGTTGTCCAAACAACCAATCTCTAGTGCAAATCAAAGGCTCTACTATATCTGGCGTAAGTGCACTTCTAAATTGATCAAGAACCCATCCACCAACACTAAAAGCTAACTCAAATGCAACCGTAGAAACTGGAATGCTTAGAATATCAGGAGCCATAGAAGCAACTTTAGGATAACGAAACTCATTTCCTTTCCAAAAAAGAAGAATATCTTCATCCAAATACAACTCTAATTGTGACTTTTGATTCGAAATTGTTTGTCTAAAACTATCAACTTGATCAAATTCCTATACATGTCATAAAAAATAAGAATCATTAATAAAATGAACATGTAAATAACACAAATATAAAACAAATATATATATTTGGATGAAAAGTTTAGTGTTTTTTACCTTTAATAGAACAGAATTCTGCAGCTTTCTAAGCAGTCATGTCTTGACTAATCATATCATCAGGATCTCTGGATCAACAAGGTGCACTAGAAGTTGAATTTCTTTTTTGTACTTATTGTACAAAGAAATCATCTTCTCTCTAACTTTAGACAACTTAATCTCAAAATCATCCCCATAAAATTTTTTATATGCAAACTCCACAAATTGCATTTTGTATCTTGGATCCAAGCAACTACTATACCTAAAATAATGCAATAATTTGACCAACACTTCTCAAACTTAGACAACATGCGCTTAGCCATATCCTTCAAGTAGTCATATTCACTTTCCAAGTGTTGCTTCAAAGTCAAATGAGCCACAAACACTTTAGGAAAGTACAAGTTTGAAGTTGGGTACTTTGAGCCAGAAAAATACATGTAGTCTCATAAAATGCATTCAAAAAGTTACTAATTTCCTCCACTTTCAACCACTCACTCATAGAAGGGCAATGAATGCAATTAGAATCAGTCAACTGCATGTGACAAAATGCTTGACTATAATACATGGCACTTTCAAGCATGAGACAAGTAGAGTTCCATCTTGTAGGAACATCTTGCCTCAAACCGATTATACATTCTAGAGACACTTGTTTCACACATTCAAAAAAAGTCTTTTTTCTTCATATTTAATGCTCTCACGAATTTTATAGGTTGCTTCATTTATTTCTTTCAATCCCTCTTGAACAATCAAATTAAGGATATGAGCACAACAACGAATATGCAAGAAATCTCCTTTGGATAATAGTGCTTTCTTAATATTTAATTGAGATGTTAGAATCTTAACACAAGCATCATTAGATGAAGCATTATCCAAAGTGATTAAAAATATCTTTTTTTCAATGCCCCACTCACTTAGCAACTTGCATATTTTATCAGACAAATTAACACTAGAATGTGGAGGTAGCAAAGCAAAAAATTTTAACACCCTCTTTTGTACAACCCAATTTTTATCAAGAAAATGAGCAGTAAGAAACAAATACCATCCATAGTTATGGAAGTCCACAAATAAGAGGTTAAACTAATTCTACCAGGTGCTCCATCTAACATAGCTTTTACTCTTGCCCTTTCCCTATTATATATATTTAATATATCAGCCTTGGCAGTGTTTCTAGAAATGGGAGTCACCTCATCATTCAAATATGTGAAAACCCTCCTAATGCTAGTATACTCAACAAATTGAAATGGCAAATCATGCAAAATAAGTGTAGCAGACAATATTTCATGAAAGACAACACGATCAAATTTGGGACTATGCATTCCCAAATCGCCATCAGTTTGTCTTAGCATAGATTGAACTATATCACGAGAATTTCTTCTCTGGCAAGACTCCAAATGCCGCTTCAAATTACCCATTCCATTTCTTGATTCAGAAATATAAATCACTCCACATAATTTGGATTTGGATCTGGATCTTTGCTTCTTATCTGGATACCCTTCCCTTGGTAGTATATCAAAAAACTTCCACACTTTTGAGGTTAACTTTCTTTTACGTGTTCCACTTTGAATCATGTCTTGTCGTGTAATGCCTTCAGATTCGCTACCCATATTCAATATGTCATCCTCACTTGGCAAATTAGTTTCCATTTGAGTTGCTGAATTTGTTTCTAAACAATCCATTTTTAAGGGAAAAAACCTACATAAAATTAAATTAAAAATGATTAGAAGAAATAAAATGGAAAGGAAATAGCAAAAATTAGTTATGCTAGTGTGCTTAAGTAAAAGAAAATTAGTAGAAGAAAAAAAATACTAAAAGAATAACAAATACTATAGTTGGATCATTTTTGTGTTAATAGGCTGATTTGTATTTATAGTTATAATAAGACCAAATTAATAATGTTAATTAAGCGATGGGCCCAAATTAAGTTATAGTAAGTAATGTTTAGTAATGGAAAGGAAAGCTTGAGAGTGTAAGAGTTGGGTTGGGTTGATAAATGTTGATAGCAAACTATTGAATTCACTTTCCAAGGACAGGATTCCACTCGCCAATGGCATGTGCATGAGTGATAGGGTGGGCAATACCACTTTTGGTGATTGTCATCCTTATGACCACAACAATGAAACAAAAAATTAAATTAAAATTAAAAAAAAGGAAAAAAATAGCAACTTTGACTATAGAATCTCTATTGATTGTGATTGGGCTCTCTCTTTAATAGACATGCATCATGACCCTTGTATCATGGATCATCTCTCCTGCTTGGGGCATCAAGGGTCCTCTCTCTCTCTCTCTCTCTCTCTCTCTCCTTTTCTAGATCTTTTACATGTTTATTCATTCATTCATATATTATGTGAAAATCTTTTTTTGAGAACTAATTATATTCAATTCAAATGTGGGGTTGGTTAGAAAAAATAATAACAAAGACTTATGGAGTTTTTTAATCCGGTAAGTTTAGCATAACACAACTATTTTTTTAAGTGATAATTTCATATATGATAATATTATACACAAAACAGCTTAATAATTCATGTATAATTGACAATGCTGAAATTGAAAATAATATTTAGCCTGAAAATGATAATATATGTTTCGGTAAGTATTCTTATCAACACTATAAAAGTTAAATGCTTAATTTCCTCTTTTTATAACTGCATATTTTGGTTTCCATCTCGATCACAATTGTATATAAAAGTGAAAATGCAATCAACAACAAGATAAGAAGTTGAATACAAGAAAGAAAAATCCAAATTTATATGATTACAATGATTGAAAAACCAATAGCATTTTCATCTGTCAAACTTAGGAACAAGTTGTCAATGCAATTATACTCTCCTTTCTTGTCACAACAAAGTCAGACCATTTATATTTGTTGAACTTATAGATTAATGTGAAAGCATAATCCACAAATAAATTAATATCAGTAAGCATAGACTAGATAATCAGCAGCTAGATATATAGGCATCTACCAGATAATTAACAAATATCGATTAAAACAGTAAATTAATATATTATAATGTCAAAAGGTGACCATATCCAAATTATTTCTAGGCAAACACGTTATGGGTTAGGCCATTTATATTAAAAATGTGAAAATCATTGTTTCAAAAAAAACCTTGGTCATGGCTGTGAGGAGGAAGGCTGGAGGTAACTTCCCTTGGTGGTGATCATGACGAGAGGGACTGGACGACTGGAGGGTTGTGGTCACAGCGTGAGGATATGGGGAGGACTGGATGGTGGAGGGTGGTGAAGCGGCGACGGCTGGCGATAGTGAGGATAGGCGATGGAGGAAGGTTGGAGGCAGCTTCCCTTGGTCGCAACTGTGACAAGAAGGACTGGACGACTAGAGGGCTATGGTCGTAGCGTGAGGAGAGGGGGAGGACTAAACAGTGGAGGGTGGTGAAGCCATGACAATTCGCGGTAATAAGGATAGAAGATGGAGGAAGGTTGGAGGCAGCTTCCTTTGGTCATGACCGTGACGAGAAGGACTAGACAATTGGAGGGTGTAGTCACAGCGCGATGAGAGGAGGAGGACTGGACGGTTGAGCTACGGTGGTGATGCCGTGACGATAGTGAAGATAGGAGATGGTTGGCGACGGTGAGGAGAGAAGAGGTTCAATTCCAGTGTTATTTTGAGTTTGATCAAATTAGGTTTCCCGTTTCCAATTTTCAGTTAATTGGGTTTCAAATTTTTGTTAAATGACAAAAATGTACTAAGTTTTAAAATTTATTAGGTTTTAAAATCTATTCTTATTTTAAAATTTGGATACATATAGGGATTAAAATGTCTAAAGCTATAATATTAAGTTTAGTATTTTTAAATTTAATATTATTTTGTAATCGTGTCAATATTCGTGTTAATCATGTTATCGTGTCAATCGGTATAATATGTATTCGTGTTATTCATGTCATAATCGTGTTTGCGTATTGAAGACCCTCAACCCAAACACGACACAATTACTAAACGGGTTGACATCTCTCTCATGAGCACGACACGAACACAAGCAAGCCAAAACCCAAATCAGCTTAAACCTGAGTCATGTCAAGTTGTGTTCACGTATCATGCTGAAAATTGCCGCCCCTAGTATCTGTTCTAGTAATATAGAATGAATTGAATGGTGGAGGATGAAACTGGAAATATTTAAAATTAGAGGGGCAAATTGGAATTTAGCACAAAAGTATTATATAAGGAGGTGAGGGTTAGGGGTCTCTAGGACCTTCATTTGCTGCCACTTTCTCCACACCCTCAGCCCTCCTTGTTGCCCCAAGCTTTGAAGAAGAAAGAAGAAAAACTAGAAGGAGAGAGGTAAGACTCATTTCCCTTCTCCAATTTCTAGTATGTGGCCATGAATATTTGCTATGAATTGTTGTGTTTTAAAGTGATTTATGGTACTATTATGCTATGTATATTCTGAAAATTTATGGAAACCATGATTTATGTTAGACTTATGAAAGATTTAGGAAGTTTGGATGATGATTACAGGATAGAAATGATGATAGTTTGAATTCTGTAGGGCTTCTATCCTAAGCAGTGTTGAGTACAAAAATTCTCACAAATTCTGGAGTTATTTTCTGGTCTTGAAATTTTTATATGATGAATTAGATATGTCAAGAATTCCATAGAAATTTAAATGACTTAAAAATTCGTAGTGTGTGATTTATAGTGAATTTTTGAATTTGCTAAACTAAAAATAAAGTTCCCTTATTTTGGAACACAACATGAGAAACGAATTTTCTTTGAGGAACTAAATCTTCATAAAAATCCCTGATTTTTGGTATGCCAGACTTTGAAAATTTTTTCTTTTGAACTGGAAAATTTCAAGGTTCTTGGAGCTTTCCACGAATTGTTATGATTTTTCAAATTTGGGTTTCTGAAACTGAAAATTTTAGCTTTCAAAACAGAGCAAGGAAAGTAAATTGCTTTTGACCAACTTAAACTTGTTATAAAATTGTGATTTTTGGTAAAATGGTTTTCATATATTTCTATTACTAGACTAGAAAGTTTTATAAAGATTTGATTAATGTTGAATTTTATAAAATTCTTCGAAGTAGTGCTACTCAATTGAAAGGCTTGTAGACAGAATTTATGTTTAGAGAAAATTAAGGGATTTCAAGGGGCACATAGCCTCATTTTAATCCAATAAAATTCATGGGATATAATATATGTATTTACATGAATCTCATGAAATTTGGTGATGATCGGGATAAGTATTCCCTTGCTAAAATTGTCCAACCAACTATGTGTATAGTATTGAATTGTTAGTGTAGTTATTGGTTGGTTGAAATGGTTGCTAATTTATGAGAGATTTGATGATTTCTAGATGGAAATCAGAATCAAGAGGCAAATTTAATTAGTTAAGTGGCTAGACTCCCTTCTAAGGACATAACAGATGATTTAATTACAATAAGATGTGTTGATTCCAAGTGTTTATGAATGTATATAAGTTAGATTTGGTTAAAGTACTATGAATGTGACTTAAACAAAAATGTGAATGTGGCCATGTGCATGTGAACTTTAGTGTGAAATGGCATGACTAATAACCTATAAAGTACTTTGTGTATGAAAATGGCATGAAGTACTTTGTGTATGAAAATGGCATGAATGTGTATGGGTGGAAATTTGACTGGGGCCATTTACACATGGATATTGATGTGCAATGACATGATTAGAATACAGTGGAATCATGAGATGTGTTTGGCTTTGCACACTCATATGCGTATGTGAGAATATGTTGATATAAAATTTCATGAATGTGATATTATGGAAAATAGGAATGTGATCATGTGTAATGTGAATTTTGGTGAGGAAAGGCAGGAGCAATATGTGACAATGAAATGCAATATGTTTTAAAAGTGAAATTCATGCCTAAGAACCTTGGGATACTAAGCTCTCACAGCTTGAACAGAGGTCTAGACCATATGCTTCTCTGTATGAGATTCGGTAACATAGCCCTGATGTCACCCGAAATGTTAGACTAGCCTTGAGTTATTATGAGGGTAGGCATCTATGTGTATATGTTTCATATGGTAGGATAGGGTCCGGTGGGACTATAGAGGCTATCACCTTCGGTGATGGCAGATTCGCTCATATGAGAGATACTTACTGAGGGGATGCCTTGCCTATGGATGCCACCGATGGATGGTTATATGGGCCTAATAATGTGAAATGCATCTATGTGTATATGTTTCGTATAGCAGGATAGGGTCCGGTGGGACTATAGTGGCTATCACCTTCGATGATGGCGGATCTGCTCATGTGAGAGATGCTTACTGAGGTGATGCCTTGCCTATGGATGCCACTGATGGGTGGTTATATGGGCCTAATTATGGGATATGAATGTGAAATGAAAAGTCCTACCTTGATTGGAGGGCATAGTTTCCTAAGCGTGTGTGTGTTATAAGTACCGTAGAAGCTTCCACTTTATGTGAATGATTTGAAAAGCACCTTGACACATGATTGATAATTATGTGATATATGTGTTCTTATGGTTATGTGAATTTGAAAAATGAGCATATGAGTATGTGTGATAAGAATTGCCTAAAAAGGCATATGTGAAATGAGACAAATATGTGTGTATATGTATGTGTGATAAAAATAGCCTAAGGAGGGCATTTATGACCTGAAAGTAGAAAACTACATGGATATGTAAGGGATGGAAATAAGCTAAGAATGATAGGCAAAACCAGAGAATATGGCATAAGTATAGGAGTGTAAATTGTGTGATACTATATGATGTGTGAGTGTCCCTAAGGTTGCTTTGAAATGAAATGTGCCCATATATGTGTAAGTGATGTGTGGTTTTGAGAAGGACTCATAAGCAAATGATATATGTGTCTATGAATGTGTACGAGAATGTGAATGACTTGAGTAATGCATATGTGAAATGTAATTGGTAATGGTGTAAATATGTAAGTGGTATACGAGAGAAAAAGTTTATAGGCCAAAATATAGAATTGGTGCAAGAGTGCTACTATGATAGTGTAGGGGCGCAGCCCTTAACTGGCCTAAAGAGGTCTAGACGGGGAGTTGGCAAAGGCATGCAACTCACATGGCATGGTAGGGCCAAGTTGAAGTTTGAAATTGGCTAAAAACTAGAATATTGGCACCGTGGCGTGAGTTCCTTCGTGCAAAAGTGCGACCCTTGCACAATGAACACTGTTTATTCTGACTTTTGTGACAAGTCATTCCTTTCTTGTATGATAAGACATTAATAGTAGTATTATTAAATATTGATTGTCATCATTAATTTATTTACTTTGTGTGGTACAACAATATTTCTTAGTTCTAGGTACTTACTAAGTTTTATACTCACTAGTCTGTTGTGTACGTCACATAATTGATAGGTTAAAGATTGTGGGAGGATTTTGGCATAGCGATAACCGTGTTCCTTTGGCAACCTCTAGTCTGCTACAACACTACCATTTTCTTTGTGCTAATCACTAGGTTGATTCTTTTTGGCTGTATTAATGTGTAGTCTTATATTGCAGTTTGTCAATGTAGTGACTCTAGATTTTTGAATATTATTAATACAATAGCCTACAATAGCCATATTTTCCTTTAAAATTTCTGGACCCTTTGGGTGAGGGGTGTGAAAAGTAAATGGACCCATTTTAGCAAGTTCCTCAATATTGTCACTCTTATTTCAAATCTTTGTTTGATAATTCATTTTGTCTTTTGACAAACTGCTTTATTTGCTATGTGGTTCTTGCTAGATTTTGATTTGGTTACAGGTTTAGCATTAGCAGCTTCGTTTAGTGTTGTACTTAAGGGATTTTATTTTTATTTTTTTCGAAGGTTGATTTAAAGTAGAATTTTAAGGAATTGAGTGATTTGTTTATGTAAGGTGATTTTATGAGAGTTTAGTATAGTGTTCACTTAAGAATTTTTATTTTTATTCTTTAAATAACTAAGAATTATTTTGAAAGGCATCTGAAAGGGAAGTCGCAATAGCAAAACTGAAACAAGATGGGAACTGGACCAAACTTTATGACAAATTGGGTAGCTATGAAACTTTATCATCTTTTTTTTTTTAATCTTTTCGACAGTTGGTTGACATAATGGCTTTTTGAACTATTTTAATTTTTAGTTTTAGATTTGATGTATACTAGTTAAATCTTCTTGGCCAATGGTGCTCCTGTCTTCTATTACATGGTGCATATATAGTACTAAAAAATAAAAACAAGAAATGAAAGCGACAAAATGTGAGTAATTATTTAATGCTTCTTAAAGAAAACTTAGCAGCACACACTTACAATCACCAGAAAAAGGGTCTAGCTCCTTTTATTTATGCATATATCACTTACAGTAAAGAGAAAACATCAGAATACAGAAAAATGAAGCAATGGCAGCTAAGGCTGAGGAGTTTCGAGGACTCCCCAACCTCCCAAGGCCTCAGCCTAAACAAAACTGAATAACCAATCTCCCTTCCTCACACCTCACTCAGCTCTATATACAAATTCTCCTAACAAACTCGTAATTGTCCTGCAACGTTAATAACACACCCCTAGCAATCAATTTCTTCACTTTTTCCCCTTTTTACCCTTTACATATGCAAATTTCACTGGAGGTCTAACAATACCCCCCTATCTAGAACAATCTTGTCCCCAAGGTTGAAAGAAGGAAATTGTTCGCGGATCATATCAACAGGTTCCCAGGTAGCCTTATATACTGGCAGGCCAAGCCAACGAACAAGCACCTCTTGCAGTTGTTGATTGCCATTAGTAACAAAACAAGTGTCTAATATAGCAGTAGGTTCTACAATTAACTCCAAATCTTCAAAAATATGATGTGGCAATGGCTATGCTTTAAACTCCTGACCTTTAAAAGGTTTCAATTGAAAAACATGGAAGACTAGATGGATCTGGAAAGTTTCAGGTAGCTTAAGATGGTAGGCAACATTGCCAATACATTCTAAGACTGCAAAGGGGCAATAAAAACGTGGCCTGAGCTTTTCATTAACCGTTGAGCCAGAGATTTCATATAACAAGGACGAAGAGGGAGCAATACTAAGTCACCAGATGCAAAAAAAGCTTCCCTGCGATGCATATCTGTAAATTTTTTCATACGTTGTTGAGCCACAACTAAATGCTCCTTTAAGGAATCGAGCATTTGATTACGCAAAAGCAATTGTTGATCAATATCAGCTACCATAAATGAACTATCCTGGAAATGGTGTAAAATCGGAGGATCATGTCCATAAACTACCTGAAAAGGAGAATGCTTGGTGGAAGCATTAAATATAGTATTAAACCAATATTCGACCCAAGACAAAAATGAGGACCACTGTTTTGGTTTCTTAAAAGCAAGCAAAACAACGAAGATATGTTTCCAGACAGCGATTGTTGACTTCAGTTTGGCCATCTGATTCAGGATGATACGCTAAACTTGGATGTAATCGAGTACCTTGGAGGCGAAATAACTCTCTCCAAAACATGCTCATAAAAATGGAGTCACGGTCACTAACTATAGATCAAGGAAAACCATGTAAGCGAACTACCTCTTTCACAAAGGTTGTAGCAACTTGTTTCGTTGTGAAGGGGTCAGTTAAAGGGCAGAAATGAGCATATTTTGACAAACGATCAACTACTACCAGCACTATATCCAACACTTTTGACTTGGGTAACCCTCTAATAAAGTCCATGGAAATGTCCTCCCACACTCTATTTAGAATAGGCAAAGGTTGCAATAATCCACCAGGAGATAAAGCCTCATATTTAGATCGCTGGCAGATCTCGCAATAAGCTACATAATCACGAATCATGCATTTCATTCCATGCCAAAACACATTGGCAGCTACACACTTGTATGTACGAAAAAATCCCGAATGTCCTCCTAACACGGTGTTAGGAAATTCCCGCAATAAAGTCTCAATCAAAGGAGAACAAGCAGGGAGGATTATTCAGTGCCGAAAATATTGTAGATCATTGTAAAGACACTACAAGAAAAATGATAATATTTGGCGGTCTTTGACCGTCAAATATGTATATATTTGGCGGTTTTAAAAGCGCCACCAATGGCACCGCCAAATATAGTCATTTTGACTATATTTGACGGTCAGTCAAAGTGCGAAATATGCATCTGACTATACTTGACGGTTTTTGACCGCCAAATATAATAGGTTTAAAAATTAAAAAAAAATATACTTGGCGGTTTTTGACCGCCAAGTATAATAGTTTCAAAAAATAAAAAAAATATATACTTGACAGTTTTTAAAACGCCAAGTATTTTAAAAAAATTAATATATACATATAATAAGTATTTTAAAAAATTTAAGAAACAAACTCATGTTAACAGAAAAGATTTCTATTTAAAGCATGACTGACACTTCAATTTCCTAATTTTTTTATAAGCCACTATCATTCATAAACAACTTCAGATAAGCAACTATCACCTACAAAATCAATATGAACATGAATAAGAAAAACATTAAATTAATGACCCCTTATATTCTACTTGTGCTTTTCACAGTTTCATCGCAACCTCATTCGGACCATTAATTCCAAACTGCGAACGAACAAGAACCTTCACATTGCCTATGAAAATCCAGATAATAAACAGGTGTGTGACCTTGAATTGCTCAGGACAACATCCGTGCCCTATGAAACAACAAATAAGAAGCACACAACTAAAATTATGAACAGACATGAAAGCAAGAAGATTTATAGCAATCATGAAATCAAAAAGTGCAACTGACATACACATTTATGCAGCAACCAAAGATATAAAGTTGCAGAAAATAAGCCTAACATTGTAATGGCCATAATATGAACATCTGAAACTGGAATTATCTTATTTTAAAAAGATACGGGAAACAGATAATCAATATTATTTCAAATGCCATCTCATGCAAATACCAACTTATATTGCTAATCTAACTTACCATACCTACAATTAAACTTATGATGCGTCCAATCACCAACATAAATTTCTCCATGAGAATAAAAAGAGACAAATAATTTCTTATAAATACCAATCTTAAAGCAAGTGAATGCTCACCGCAATAAGGCCTCCACTGCCAGGGAAACTCTCAGTCAGAGGAAGTTCCTCACTAGATGGAAGAAGACCCTGTTTCTCAACCCAGTAGCGAGCTACTTCAACAAGATTGCCGCTGCTTCCTCTTGTACCCTCTTTTGTAGCAACATCAGCTTTGTTACCAATAACAATATAGGGTACAGGAAGACCACTAGGACCACCAGAACCCAAAGGAACTGAGAATGAAATCACAATAAAACACATAGGCTCGTTATTCAAAATTGCAACTTCATATTTGCAATGTTGTAAAAATAAATAAATATATAAATTCTTTTAGTTTGCAGTTGGAGCTTACTTTACAAGCCCCCACACTTCCTTGCTTTTTGAACCATTAATATGTTAAAATAGAAGTCATTAGCATCAAACATAATTTCTGGACATCAATTTCCAAGTAAGTTCCCTTTGACTAGCCATGTGATATCCTCTTGATTAATTAACATTAAAAAAATAAAAAAAGGGAAAGCAGTTATGCCATGAAATTGCAGTATATACAATAATCAGTATGCTTTAAGCTATATATAAAAAAAAAGACAACTGCGGATATAGTGCTTAGATGCCCTTCAAATCCTAGCGTTGCACCCGATTCTATCACAAAATGTATTGTAATATGCAAGTAACTAAGCAAAACAGAAGAGAAAGTTTATGTACTGCAGAAAATAGAAAAAGAAATCAACATTTAATCATTTAGATTCATAAATAAGTTTATATAATCACTAAGTTTATGTATAATTACTTATTCTTGTCAAATAAAAACAACACATATAATTTGTTTTAATGTTGTTGTTATGTAGGCAAAAGAAGTCATTTAGTGGCATTATTGAAAATTGAAAATCAAATAGAGCTTAAACAGGACATGGTTGTTGAGTCTCAAAGATTTTTTTAAAAAAAAAATGTAAGCATAAATAGATGCTTGGTGAAAAGCTTAAAGTTATTGTTTTCTTAGAACATTTTGAATAAATTGCATTTATACCACCACGTATTTAAAACTAATAACTTAATGCATACTATTGCAATTCAATGACTTTTCCTACACATATCTAATGCATCGAAAGAAGTTTTGGAGTTTTGCCAATAATAGCTCTTACAAAAGTAAAAAATTAAGGCTGAATTTTTTATATAACTTGGCTTGAGATGAACAAACGAATGGCCATGGAAATCACTTATTTCTCTTCTTAATTTCATTTTTCTTTTTTTATCTTATATTCTCTCTCTTATGTTTCCTCTAACTCGTCCTCATTCTCTCGTTTCCTCTTTGCTTCCAGAGGCTTTGTATTTCAATACTTCATATTCTTTGCTTGGTTAAATTCAGAAGCACCAGAACCTTCACAACTAATATTTTACTTTGTAATCATAATATTTAATATCCATTTTACTTAAATTATATTAAATACAATTAATTCTTAAATAATAGATGATTTTATGATCATATATGAAGTATAAAGGCATATATAAAACCAAGAACCCGAAAATTCTTTCATATACCCACATATGCACGATAACATAATAGAAATTTGCATCAGTTTTATTCCTACACCCACATAAAGCTAACTGATGCCTACAAAAATAGAAGTCAATAATCAACTTGAATAAACAGCCCCAAAACAACTAACCAGTTTAGGGGAATTAAATCACATAAATTTTAAAAAATAAAATAAACAAAGTAACTAACCTAGACCGAATAGTAGCAATTTCAAACTCAATCTCCTGAGCTTCGATGTCGAGATATATGCTATCACCATATTGTATATGCTCACATAGAAAAGCCCTCTGATCCCAAACAAAAGGCAAGCTTCACTTAAAAATGCCTCATATGCATTGGGTTTAAAAAAAGGGACTACCGTCAGATCCTACAGCCTTTAGAAGTCAGAAAACTTGTGAGGTATAAAATCTCAAATAGTTCCTAAAAGGAGTGCACCTCTAACCTCTTGAGTAGAGACCCAGGATCATTCAAATCCAACCTTGGAATTTCTTTCAAAACCATCATGATCGCTCATATCATTAAATTATTTCCGCGCACCAAGAGCAGACAGCTGAGGTTCTGATAAATTTGTAGGACATGTCTAAACGCAAAACCATGTGCAATGCAAAAATTTATGGTCCTGGTGAGACTCTATAGAGTGATGGCATTGTTAGAATATGCATACACTATTGTCAAACCACCCTCTTCATCTTGACTAACATGAATGCAAAAGTATAAATATACTTGCATACTACATAAAGAAGATGAAGAAAGAACCTTGGAATCAGGAGTCAAAGTTCATTGACTATCAACTACATGGCACCTACCACATAAAAATGCCAAAGGATTATCAGAGAGAAGAATAGATACAACCTACAATGAAGTTTACTAGTTTAGGTGCAAAGAGGCATTGAGTAATAATTGAAACTTGAACCTCTGACGACTTGGTCAAAATTAAATGGTCTCAACCGTTAGGTCCGTTTGACCTAACCTTTGGAGAAGGCATCAAATATTTCGCTTAAATGAAATGAAATTGGTACATATCAGCAACTTTTGAGTAATGTAGGATAAGATAGGTAATTACAAGCTCAGTAATTCTGGAATTATATGCAATTAAAGAAAATACCAGCTTTAACAGTAAATTCAATTTAATGACATGACTACAGAAGAGATGAGAGAAAACAGGAAGCACAATACCTCATCTGCCTCCAAAGAGACTCCAATTGTACCATTAATGTAAGGTAAAGAAACTTCCATGTTGAAGACTAATAAATTAGGATAAATATTTGACTTCCCATCAGCATTTATTACTTCAACCGGTTCCACTTCATATTTCCTTTTGCAATATACAGAAAAAGCAGTTGCCTATGAAAACAAAGAGAAATCAATCCACACTTGCATACCAGTTACTGAGAGATTCAAAATAGTAAGCAAAAGCAATTAGAACTTAGAAACACTTACCATTGTGTTCAAAACAATCTTGGCCTTTGTCAAATCAATGGTTGTACATTCAATGAACACATTCTTAGTCTTTAAAGTGATTGCTGAATGAGCACCATTAATAATTGGTGGTAGAGACAGAAGAGTTCTGTTAAGGAACAAAGAAACTATAGATTATTAATCTGTCACAGCAGAAAATAATAGTTAATGATAATGAAAAAAAAAATTACAACTATGAAACATCAAGAAAAAAAACGTTAGGTAAAAAGATTACAACTATGCATTGCAATGCTTCCTAATTATTCCACATCATTTGGTGGAACACAGGTTCATTCTATCAGTTTAGTATTCTCTATTTGATTGAAATAAAATTATTTTGTTTCCTCCCAAGAAAATGCATCTTAATTAAAAGCATGTTTATGAACTCACTAAAAATCTTTAACACAAATAACTTTAAATTAAATCCAAGCAAAATCAGGGGAAGCCCAGTGTGGAAGATAAGTAGCTATTAACAGTATGATATAATTGGCCACTGGATAGAACTCAAAACTGTAATTGCACCTACACTATCAAGAAAATGTCATACCTATTTTGGTCAAATAAGACAGGGTACACCGGTGAGTTCTCGATTATGTGCAAATACTTCTTCAGTTTCAAATCTGACCGCTGAACATTGTCGTTATAGAAGACAAATCAAGGTTAGACATGGTATTCATTTTAAAGAGTTGTCTTAAAAATAGAATAAGTAGAAAATGTGCAACCAATGTAAATCTTGTACAATGGATAAGCATAGAATTAGGGGAAAACTGATAATTGCATCAACAGATGTGACTGGAGGATTTGCAAGGTATAAGGAGTCTCAGGCTACCAGCCTACATAGAATTTTAGCTTGAAGACTCCATGTTAGTTACAACAGCAACATATCAAGTTGCAACCATGGAAGAATTTGGCAGGCATGGATGGTCAAAGGTCAATTAAATGCAAGAGTGTAGAAATTGTGTGCATCAGTCCCATCCTCCACCAAAAAATACAAATAAACGAAAATGAGGTCTCAAAAAACAGGACTCACTTTGTAAAATTCCATTAGCTCGTCAGCTCTGAAAGTTCCTTGTCTAAAACCCAGAACAGAAGTTACAAAAAATCAGTTTTAATGTAATGTTCTAGTAAACCAAAAGGGATAAAGATGGAAAAAAAAGATATAATAAGGAAGCCCAACTTTAGATTCAAACATCTAGTATTGTTTGAAAATAGCTGCAACAGAATCACCCATTCACTTTCCAAATATAATCAATTACCTGTTTTAAAGGCACAAAATTTATGTCTGAGGGTGGCAAAGCCTGAAACAAAGACAAAAGCATGTTGTTCACTACGTCAATGTGCAAAAACACTTTCTTTTGATATATTATGGCATGAAGCAAATAAGAGCATCAATTTTTTTTCATTAAAAATAAATAAAATAAAATAAAAATCAGGTTATCACAAATTTACAATAATTAATGCCTAACCGAAAATTCATATTAGGAAAGAAACATGATTTTTCCCAGAAAAGGCCATCCAACATTTTTTCACTGCAACTAAGAGTATCATTCACAGAAGAAAGGCCAGAAGATGAGCTGGCTAAGAAACACCCACCCAACATTTGTTTACAGCAAACTACCATGTAGCAAAACTCAACTAGGAAGCTTATGGTCTCAAGGCTCCTTCACAAAGTACTCCAACAGGCACAAATTTGTGACATCCAGGACCCAAAACCCAAACTTCTAAGGCCGCAAGGCGCTAAAATCTCACATTGCCTCTGTAGAGAAAATCATTAAGTCCCTTACCAACAATGCTTTCTAAATTCATGACTCCTTTAGCAAACAGGCAATATTGTCAATATCGAGGACTTCATGGATAGAAGCTTGCATTATCTCAAGACTACACACAGGTGATGAAAATTGTCATACCCAGTCATAAAAAGTCTATATTAGATCAACCAAGACACAGCCTACAAGACTTTTCGTCTTCCAGACAGTAAGATCAAGATCAATGAATTGAGAAATGGTCCAACAGTCCCACATATTACTAGGCTAAAGCAAATAGGGCTAATATATGGACCTTCATCTCTTGTGAGTAAAGGATGTGATTTAAAACCATGAGATTATGGGGCAAAGCAAATAAAAGAATAAACATGTGGTCCATGAACTCTCCCAAACTAAACTACAACTTCCTATTCCAATTTCAACATCACATTTATAATGAGATATTTGTGAGATAAGTAAAAGATGCAAGATTTTTTGGTAAATCCTTTATCACGTTAATGAATCTCTTTCATTTCTTATCAAACAATAAAGGAGCTGCAAGAGTTGAAGATGCAACCTCATATGTGAAAGGGCCTTGCAAAGTGTCCAAGTCATGAGTACCAATTGCAACGAGGGTTCTTCGCCTGAATCAAGAAATATATGAACGTACTTCAAATACACATAATCTTAAAAACTTTCAAGTAATAGAACAAATAATGAACAAAAACCCAGCAAATCAGTGAGATGCCTATAGAAACCAATTAAAGATATGAAAAGATTTTAATTTACTCAGTTAAATAAGATGCTATAATTGAATTGATTTTTTTGTAACAAAAAAAACAAATACTGGAAAAAAAAAGTGTTTTGCGATTCCTGGAAGTTTGATTCAAATAATATGGCATATTTGTCCACTAATTTAAGATAGGTAAAAACTGACCTATTAAAAGTTGCTAATGCATTTAAGAATTAAGAGAAACAAACACTAATCTCCACTTAAAAAGCACATAAATTCGACATTAAGGAAGACGAATAGACAATATAAATATAAAATACCAGAAATTCAATTGATTGAAAAATAAAACCAAAAAAAGAAAGTTTCATAATTTGGCTAACGCATCATCCATCCATGAAAGCGATAAAATTTAAAAATAAAAAATAAAAAATAAAACCTCCAATACACTTACCTGACTTAATAAACCTACCAAAATTAGCCAAAAATGGAATACAAAAAAAATCTAAAATAAAATAATAATAATAATAAACAGGTAGCAAAGAAAGAGAAATCAAGTACTCAGGCAGGCACAATGCAAAAATTGAAGAATTGAGGAAGATCTAGTGAAAGGTAGAAGAGACCTGCTAAGCTAATGGCGGTCTTGTTCGTGTTCTTGTTGATAATATTGAAGATAAAGGTAATGAGGATGGTGATTGTCGTTGTTGTTGTGAACAGGCGGAAAAGAACCGTAAAGTTGGAGAAGTTCTTGAAGTTGATCGATGAGCTGCCTAAGCATGGCCAGCTCTTCCATGCTCCAAAGTCGCACCCTCAACCTGACCCAGACCCGGTTCAGGCCTTTCACTTGACCTCCCCTCACACCACCTCACCTCCCCTCACCTGACCTCACCTCAAAACCAAAACAAAAACCCACCCCGTTGCGTTGCGTTTCGTTTCGTTTCCTTTCGCTTTGTTGTTGTCTGTGTGTTGTTGTTCTCTCTCTCTTGCCATGGAGGAAGGTTTAGGAATTAGGGATTTAGACGGCTAGGGTTGCTTTATGTTCTTTATATAGTATTGTAAAATTCTAGGGAATCCATGTCTATTAAAAATTATCAAAATCGTCCTCATAATAAGTCCCTATATTTCAAACTTTTTCATTTACACCATTAGACTAATTTTTTATAATTTTTAGAGCATTAAATATTTTAATTTAATTTTTAAAATAATTATAATAATTTTTTACATATTTGAAATGTTATATTATTGCAAAATAATTTTTTTGATATTTTTAATTGTTTAATTTTCATCTAAGTAATTAAATAATATGATTTTCATCACTTTGAAATTAAAAAATAATTTTATTTATTTCATAAAATTTTCACATTTAAAAGTTCTTTTTTAAAAATTTATTCTTTTCATACATATAATAATGTTATCTTTAATTTAATGATTTTTAAAAATTATTTTTAATTTTAGATTAAAAATAAAATTATATTGTTTAATTATATTTAGATAAATTTATTGAAATTTTAAATATTATATTCACATATTTGAAAGAAAAAATGAAAAGAAAGAGGAAAATTTGAGAGGAAAAAGAAAAAGTAGATTTTCACATACTTGTCAAACTTTTATAAAAATGTGATATATATGTGATTAAATAAAGACAAAAAGTGACAAATAAGATGAATTGATATGTTTGACTTTTAATACATGGTTAAATTTCTCACTTTTTTAAAAAACTGCCAAATAAAAAATTTGTGAAGTGACAAATATGTTAAAAATTCTTGTAGTGAGAGAAAAACCCACTGGAACTACTTGGTGCTCTTTCAAGTGAGAAATGAAATTAGAGCAAAATGACTCCTCCAACTGACTTCGACGAATATCGTCTAAATTTAGAAATTGAGGTATTGAAATACCTACCATTTGTGAACTATTGATTTCGCCCCAACGAGACAGAGCATCAGCCACCCGATTAGTAGCTCCTTGTTTGTACTAAACTTCAAAGTCAAATCCCAGCAATTTAATGACCCATTTGAGTTGGTCTGGTGGCAGCAAACGTTAATCCATCAAATATCTAAAACTCTGTTGGTCTTACCAAAAAATAAAGTAATGACCTAAAAGATAATGTCACCACTTTTGCACTGCTAATACCACTGCCATTAGCTCCCTTTCATACACTGATTTTACCCGAAATAGTGATGGCCAAACTTTACTGAAATAGGCAAGAGGTCGCCTCTCTTGCATCAACACTGCTCCAATTCTAGTCCCAGAAGCATCTGTTTCTAACACAAATACCTTAGAGAAATCTGGCATAGCCAAGACAGCAAGCTGAATCATGGTGGATTTGAGCTTGTTAAAAGCATCATTCTCTACATCAGCCCACTGGAATCCCCCTTTTTTTAACAAATCAGTAAGAGGTTTAGCCAATTGCCTATAAGCCTGAACAAATCGCAGATAATAGCTCGTGAGTCCTAGAAACCCGCAGAGTTCTCTAACATATTTAGGAGTTGGCCACATGGAGATAGCTAAAACTTTACCAAGATCTGCTGCTACACCATTAGCTAAAATAATGTGACCTAAATAATCCAACTGCTCCTTGCCCAAAGCACATTTCTTCAAGTCGGCAAAAAGCTTCTCATGTTGCAAGATTCCCACAATAGTAGATAAATGCCATCGGTGGTCAGCCCAAGTCCAACAATAAACAAGGATATCGCCGAAGAACACCAAACCAAACTTCCGTAAGTGTGGTTGAAAGACTGAGTTCATCAGTGATTGAAATGTAGCGGGCACATTAGTGAGGCCGAAAGGCATCACGAAGAATTCGTAATGACCCTCGTGACTTCAGAAGGCAGTTTTCTCAATATCCGCTGCATGCATACGTATTTGGTGGTACCCCGCCCTTAAGTCTAATTTAGAGAACACTTTTGCTCCGCACAATTCATCCAATAGCTCATCAATAATAGGGATTGGAAATTTGTTAGGCACAGTCAATTGGTTCAAAGCATGATAATCAACATAAAAGCGTTGTGAGCCATCTTTCTTTTTCACCAATAAAACCGGACTGGCGAAAGGGCTACTACTGTGGCGAATTACCCCATTTTGTAACATATCAGCCACCGTTTGTTCAATTTGAGACTTATGAATTTGGGGATATTGATAAGCCCTAATACTAGGCAGAGCTACACCTTCACGAAGTACAATTCGATGGTCACGCACCCACTCAGGAGGTAGACCAATGGCATATCAAAAACAGAATCGAATTTGGAAACCACCTCCTGAAGAATTGGAGGGATCAATGGTCCTTCTGAATCATTATTCGCCTTCACCATAGAATAAAGTTCCAACAAAAATCCAGTACCGTTCAGACAACATGTGTGAGCTAAAGTGCGAAGACTAACAGGACCTTAATTGAGAGAAGGATTACCTGACCAGCAAACTCATCGATCACCATCCTTGAACTTCATTGTAAATTTCTCCCAATCTGATCGAACCTTGCCTAGAGTTCACAGCCAAGTCACTCCCAAAACTATGTCTGCACATCCCAATTCAAAAGGATAGAGGTTATCTTTGACTAGATAATCTTGAATCCAAAGTTGTACCCCTTTACAGACTCTCTGTTGCTTGTAAAATTGGCTGTTACCGACCTGAATATGACGTAATGCAGTGGGGTCCATATGTAAACCAAGTTCAGTCACCAATTGCTTTGAAATAAAATTGTGAGATGCCCGCTGTCCACTAACACAATAACAACCCACTGCCTGATTCGTCCCTGCAATTTCATGGTCTTGGCCGAAGAGTACCCTTTTATAGAATTAAGAGAAATATCCATTTTTTCTAGCTCTGAATCTGAACCCTTAGTTGGTGATGATCCCTCCTTCGCTTCCGCCTCATAGTCCTTTGGTTGCTCATCTTGTGACAGCAAGAGAACTTGCAATTGTCGCTATTTACACTGATGACCAGGATCGAATTTCTTATCACATCTAAAGCACAACCCCTTTGAACATCTGTATTGTACCTCTGCTTTCGTCAATTTTTGATATCAAGGCTCAAAAAAAGAAGTTGAAGGCTTGTTATTATGTGACGATGAAACAGATGAGGATTCTGGATTTTGTGTTGAAAAGAATGGGCAATTAGAAGTGGTTTTGGGCCAGAAAATCCTAAGCTTGAAAGAGCTTCTTGGCCCAAATGTTCAGCTCGACCCAAACGACCCGCTCTTAGCCTTTTATACTTATCCACCACTTCATTTTTATCCTCTATTTGCTGGGCCATGTCCATTACTTCTTGTAAGTTGATGGGCCTAAGAAGCCTGACCTCAACCGGTATGTCTTCTCTCAGCCCATTAAGGAAAGCACTTTTAAGCATTCTCTCAGGTATACCATGCATCATCGCCACCAGGGACTCGAACGAGTCTCGATACTTAGCCACCGTCGCCCTTTACTTCAATGCCAAAAGTCTCTCAGATGGATCCCCTTCCCTAGCTCGACTGAATCTGTGCAACAGGGCTCCCCGAAAATCTCTCCATTCAATAAAGGGGTCTTAAGCCTCCACATACAAGAAACTGTTTAAAGGCTTTCCTTCAAGACACACCGAAGTAGCACCAAGCTTCTCTTCTTCTTCCACAATGTCATTAATGGCAAAATATCGTTTTGACCGAAATAACCAGCCATATGGATCCTCTCCCGAAAATAAAGGAAGCTCTAATTTCTCCCCTCGATGCTCTTGATGGCCTTGTCCGTGAATTAGAGAATCTGGCAGTCGATGACGACCTCTCTCATATCTTGTATCACCTTGATTTGGTCCTGGATCCTGTCTTCGATTATTCCCAGTGTTCATTGCCTCTATACGCTACAAGATACCAAGTACGTCCCCAAGTTATGGCCCAAAATTCTCAAGTTCTTCTTGCATCGTTTTCATCTGCCTTTCCAGAGCCGCAACCCGGTCCTGTGCTCGCCCATCTCCTGAAAGATTTGCCATGAGCCTCGATTTGATACCAAATTGTTAGGTAACTAAGACTCGATCTTAAAAAAAAAACATAGCAGCACGTACTTACAATCACCAGAAAAAGGGTCTAGCTCCTTCTATTTATTCACAAATCACTTACAGCAAAGAGAAAACATTAGAATACAAAAAAATGAAGCAATGACAGCTAAGGCTGAGGAGTTCCGAGGACTCGCCAACCTCCCAAGGTCTCAGCCTAAACGAAACTGAATAACCAATCTCCCCTCCTCACACCTCACCCAGCTCTATATACAAATTCTCCTAACAAACTCGTAACTGTCCTGCCACGTCAATAACACACCCTAATAATCAATTTCTTCACCTTTTCCCCTTTTTACCCTTTCTTGCATTTACAAGTTTCACTGGAGGTCTAACATGTGAGGGGGAGACATGTTTACAAGAAAGGAAAGAAGGTTTTGTAAATCCAACAGACCCGGCTCTTCAATGGTAATTTTGTTTGACTTGTTTATTGATGGCACATTGGAAAAACTTTAAGTAATCAAATCTAATTTAAACCAAGAGAAAGAAAAAGAGATCGAGAATAATTGTTTAAAGCTGAATTTTGTAAATTATTCGTCTTTGAAAAGTTGCTTTACAATTGTCACTAGAATTATACGTTTTCCAGCCTGGCCAATGGTGCTCTGTTAACATGCATCCATTACACAGGGTGTGGTTTATCTGCTTTTGGACTGGTTTACTGATGGCATATTCAAAAATTTGAAATGTGCTACCTTTTGAAGAATCAAAGTCCAATTCAAATTAATCAAATTAAAGGAAGAAAAGAAGTGATTTTATAATGCTTAATTTTGCTGTTCGAACGTTGGTAATTCTCAGTTGTTTCAATACCATGGCAGGTTCTTTCCCAGTCTCTTTCATTAAAATACGAGTCTATATGATAATGTTTATTTTATTTTATTTTTTCCTGAAAGATCTGTCCAAAATGAGGGAAAGTTTGTCCAAAGGATCAGTCTATGTATGCAGTTGTAAGAGTGTAGCAAATTGTCTTGCCATTTCTCAGAATAACAGCATCCCTTCTTTTTCCATTTATGGAACCAATTAGTCAATATTGCCTGCATTGACTTCACAGTAAAGGATAACGAAGACTTGGGAGCTAAATTATTTATTCACAGAGTATTCCACACTACGGGGCCTAGACCTCCACTAATTTCACATAAGGTTTTGATTAAACATGTCATTTCAATCATCTAATGTCATATTTAATCAAATGCTAAATAAACCTGTTAACTTCAAGAAAAAGTAGAGGTTAGGTGACCTCAGATTCGTGTATGATCGATAACTGTTTATATACAGTTTTACTTGCAGAGCAGACCTAATTCTAAGCTTAGTACAATTGCTTATATACAGCTTCAATTGCAGAGAAGAGTACTTATGCAAACAAAATGTCGTTTTGGGTGGGGATCTTTTACAACGAGTTGCATTTATTTGGTAATGCTAGGTGATTCAATTGTGACTCAAGCCACTGCATCTTAACTAGCAACATGCTGCTATTTTGGTTGCTACCTGTCTGCTATTTTGTTGCTGTCTGTCTGTAGCCGTCTTGCTGTCTATTTTTTGGTTGCTGTATTTTCACTTATAGTCAGCCACCCAGAAAGGCTATTAATACTGATGTGCAGTAAATGTAAGATAGGCAGTCAGAGGACACCTTACAAGCATTTATGGAGGCCCAAAATAAGACTAACCAAAAATTTGAAACAGTTCTTGCACAAGTGGTGGAAGAGAACAAGGAGATCAAAAGTCAAATCACTAAGCTAACTAGTGCTTTGACCATACAAGAGCGAGGTAAGTTTCCATCTCAAACTCAATCTAATCCAAAAGGGCAACACATGGCACAAGCCTCTACTTCTGACACACAAAATCTCGAAGAGGTAAATGCCATCACTACTCGAAGTGGTAAGATCTTAAATGAGCCTACATTGCCAATCAATCCTACCATGGAAAACAAAGATGTTCTCCCGCAAAAGGAGGACATTTTTGAGAAAGAACTTGAAAAGAAATTTTCAATTCCAGTGCCTTTTCCCCAAGCTCTCAGATCTAATGGGAAAAACTCGAAAGTTCAAGGTGAGATTCTAGAACACTTAAAACAAGTTAAGATTAATCTTCCCTTGTTGCATGTAATCAAACAGGTTCCGGCTTACGCCAAAGTTATCAAGGATCTATGCACCATCAAAAGAAAGCACCATGTCAAGAAGACTGCATTCTTGACGGAACAGGTAAGTGCAGTCATTGAACAGAAAACCCCACCCAAGTACAAAGATCCAGGGTGTCCTACAATTTCCTGCCAGATTGGGACACATGAAATCAGTCAAGCATTGTTAGACTTGGGAGCAAGTGTCAATATCATGCCCTATTCGGTTTACTTACAATTAGGACTTGGAGAGATAAAACCCACATCCGTAGTTCTACAATTGGCCGACCGATCAGTCAAGAAACCACGGGGAATAGTGGAAGATGTTTTATTACAAATTGATAAATTTTATTACCCTGTTGATTTTCTTGTTTTGGATACTCAGTCTGTGGTTAATATGGAGTCCAAAATTCCTCTTATTTTAGGGAGACCTTTTCTTGCCACTGCTAATGCTTTTATTAATTGCAGGAACGGTCTCATGAAATTATCATTTGGTAATATGACTCTTAAGGTGAATATTTTCCATATTGGAAAGCAACCACGAGAGGAGGACGATTGCTACCATTCATATATGATAGACACATTTATCTCAGAAGAGGCTTATCGAAAATAGGATTTTGACTCTTTAGACTACCTTCTTGATTCTGAATTTGAAGATTTATTTTATCCTGATGATACGACTAATGTGTTTGGTGTTTTTGACTCACAGGATAAAAGGACTCGATTTTGGCAACCACGCTTTGAAGAATTGCCTCGTGGAAGAGAGAAGCCAAAACCCTCTAACTTAGAGGCTCCAAAAGTTGAACTTTCTCCATTGCCCAAAGGTTTGAAGCACGTTTTCTTGGGAGCAGGTGATACCTTTCCTGTTATTATTTCTTCAGAACTTAGTGTTGAACAAGATGAAAAATTGATAAACTTGTTAAAAGAACATAAGTCTGCACTAGGTTGGACTATAGCTGATATTAAAGGTATTTCTCCATTAATATGCTCCCATAGAATCCATCTAGAGGAAGGTACCCAACCTCGTAGAGACCCCCAAAGAAGACTTAATCCAACAATGAAAGAAGTGGTAAAGAAAGAAGTCTTAAAACTATTAGATGTAGGTATAATCTATCCAATATCTGATAGTCAATGGATAAGTCCAACACAGGTAGTGCCTAAGAAATCTGCAGTAACCGTGGTTCAAAATGATAAATGAGTGTCTGTTCCAACTAGAGTAGTAACCGGATGGCGGATGTGCATTGATTATAGGAAATTAAACACAGCCACCCGAAAAGACTACTTTCCATTGCCTTTTATTGACCAAATTTTGGAACGTGTAGCTGGTCATCCCTTTTATTGCTTTCTCGATGGGTACTCAGGATATTACCAGATAGAGATAGCTCTAGAGGATCAGGATAAGACTACCTTCACATGCCCTTTTGGTACTTATGCTTTTCGTAGGATGCCATTTGGATTATGTAATGCACCAGCTACTTTTCAACGTTGCATGCTTAGTATTTTCTCAGACATGGTTGAAAAATGCATGGAGGTTTTTATGGATGATTTGACTGTTTTTGGTAACTCTTTTGATTCATGTCTACTTAACTTAAAATCTGTTTTGAGTAGGTGTGAAGAAAAAGGACTTGTGCTTAATTGGGAAAAATGTCATTTCATGGTGTCTTCTGGGATTGTTTTGGGACACATTGTTTCAGAAAGAGGAATGGAGGTTGACAAGGCTAAGATCGAGTTGATCTCTAAATTACCTACACCTAAAACGATAAAAGATGTCCGATCTTTTCTAGGGCATGCTGGTTTTTATAGGAGGTTTATACAAAATTTTTCTTCTATATCTAGACCATTGTGTAACCTCTTATTGAAAGATGCTAAATTTGTGTGGACTCAAGCCTGTGAGGACGCATTTCAGACATTAATTGCCAAACTCACCACTGCCCCTATTATGCAGTCACCTGATTGGAGCCTTCCATTTGAGATTATGTGTGATGCCAGTAACTATGCTGTAGGAGCAGTCCTTGGTCAAAGAAGGGAGGGCAAACCCTTTGTTGTTTACTATGCTAGTAGAACCTTAAATGATGCTCAAATGAATTATTCTACTACTGAAAAGGAACTATTAGCTGTTGTTTTTGCCTTGGACAAATTTCGTTCTTATTTAATTGGTTCACCTATTACTGTGTTTACTGACCATGCAGCTCTGAAGTACCTTTTTTCTAAAAAGGATGCTAAAGCCCGTCTAATTAGATGGATTCTTCTTTTGCAGGAATTTGATCTAACCATTAAGGACAAGAAGGGCGTCGAAAATGTTGTAGCAGATCATTTGTCCCGTCTTGAGTTCCATGATTCCACTAATGTCCAACCCATTCAAGATGATTTCCCTGATGAACATCTTTTCACTATAAGCCAAGTACCTTAGTATGCCCATATTGTAAATTACTTGGTTTGCGGAGAAGTTCCATCTGACTGGAGTGTACAAGATAAGCGTAAGTTCTTGGTTGAGGTGCGTAATTTTTATTGGGATGATCCTTATCTTTTCAAATATTGCGCTGACCAAATTATGCGACATTGCATTCCTGATAGTGAAATTGCTAGTGTCTTAAACTTTTGCCATGGCACTGCTTGTGGTGGTCATTTCTCAATAAAAAAGACTGCTGCAAAAATTTTACAGTGTGGACTCTATTGGCCCACTTTGTTTAAAGATACTAACAATTTTTGTCGTTCATGTGAAAGATGTCAAAAGGTGGGGGCTTTATCTCGCTGTCATATGATGCCTCTTAGCCCTATTCTTGTTATTGAGATATTTGACTGTTGGGGTATTGACTTTATGGGACCTTTTCCTCCGTCTTTTGGTTATCTTTATATTCTTCTAGCTATTGATTATGTGTCCAAATGGGTGGAGGCTATGGCTTTTCGTACTAATGATAACACAACCGTGGTAAAATTCTTAAAAGAAAACGTGTTGTCTAGGTATGGTACGCCACGTATCATCATCAGTGACCAAGGGACACATTTCTGTAACCGTTCTTTTGAAGCTTTGATGCGCAGGTATGGTGTTCTTCATAAGATTTCCACCGCATACCATCCACAGACAAATGGGCAAGCTGAACTCGCAAATAGGGAGGTCAAGCAGATTCTAGAAAAGACTGTTAACCAGAATCGCAAAGACTGGTCTTTACACATTTCTGATGCATTATGGGCTTATCGCACTGCGTACAAAACTATTCTAGGGATGTCTCCATATTGCCTTGTCTATGGGAAAGCTTGTCATTTACCTGTTGAGCTAGAACATAAAGCTTATTGGGCTGTCAAAGCCCTTAACTTTGATTTGAGTGTTGCAGGTCTTCAAAGAAAGTTACAATTGTCTGAAATAGAAGAATTGCGGAATGATGCCTATGACAACTCCAAGATTTACAAGGCTAAGATGAAAGCGGCTCACGACAAACAAATCTTGAGGAAAAACTTTGAGCTAAATCAACGAGTTTATCTTTATGATTCTCGATTGCATTTACACCCTGGAAAGTTGAGATCTCAATGGACTGGACCATTTGTCGTAAAGCACGTTTTTTCCAATGGAGCGATGGAGATTGAGGACCCCACTGATGGTCGAATTTTCAAAGTTAATGGGCAACGGTTGAAAAATTATGTGGAAAGGGAAAGTCAGTTTATGTGTCTCAAGGAGATCTTTCTTGAGCCTCCTGTCTATCCTAATTAATCAGGTTCTGTCTATCTCATCTATCTGTACCATATCTTGACTTTTGTACCATATCTTGATCTTATTTTTGTTTTTATTATTTGGTTGTCCTTGCTTTTATTATTTATCTACCCCATATCCTGACTTTGTCTTTGCTTCTATCATCTATCTGTACCATATCTTGACTTTATTTTTGCTTTCATTATCTCGTTGTCCTGCTTTTATTATATGTTTTTCCTATAATTTTTACTTTATTTTCTGTTTTTGCTTTTATTTTCTTTTGCGTGTTTTATTTTACTTCCTGGTTAAGTGGCTGATACGGTACTCCGTGACTAATTAAGTCGGTTTTTCAGTTCCCTAAAAACTGTAACCCAAACAAAAATCGTGCATTCTTTTATCTTTCAAAATGGATACGATTCTTTCAAACCTTCGTAGACATTTTCCTTTTCTTCCTCCAAATGCATTGCTCAAAATTTACAAAGCACGGTTTGCAAGGTTAAAATTGCTAATGCTCATGGGTTTACCTGTTGATCTACGATGGTTAATTGAAGCCAAAGTTCGATTATCTGGTGAATGTTCAAAAGCCTTTGTTTCCTTCATGCCTGGTTTGTGTAAAAGCTCTTACGCAAAAAAGCGGAGAGCAAATAAATTACAAGTTTGTAACAAATGTGCACGATGGACCTGTAATAAGCAATGTCGCTCTTTAGGATTTGTGTCTGTAAATCGAGAAGATAAGATTCAGTTCATTAAGGATGGACTGAGTAAGGAGTCCCTAGATAATATCTTGTTGACTCTTGAGACGCATCCTTGTGGACTTGTGCATCGAGAGATTTTAAGATTATGGACACAATTTCGAGAAGAGCAAGAACGCTATAGTCTCGGGAATCTGACTCAAAACGACCCTGTTTGTCAATTTATAAGAAAATTGGATGGGAAGCATATCCCCAACTCATAGAAGGTGTTTCAGCCGTTACTGGACGTAAAACCAGAGGAAGATGTGAGCCACAATCACAACTACTTGTACATATGCATGCTTGCCGTTATTTTTGAATTTCTATTTTCATTTTTATTTTCAACGTTTGTCAGACAAACAGTTGAACTACATATATAGATGTCATTATTGTACTATTTTTTGCATTCTATAAATACATCTCATGTTCTTCATTTGCATAAACATAGTTAGTGAGTTGTATCAAAATGGAGGGAACCTCAGCTCGTCGATTCCGAAATATATGTGTATTTTGTGGATCTCAACCTAGTAAAGATATAGCTTTTGTAGAAGCAGCTCATAATCTTGGTAAGGTTCTAGCTGAGAGAAAACTTCATTTAATTTATGGGGGAGGTAACCGTAGGTTAATGGGGTGTGTGTCAACAACTGCATACTCAAGAGGAAGTCAAGTTTTAGACATTATTCCTAAAGCTTTAGTTAACGTTGCTGGGAAAACAGTTGGAGAGGAATTACAGGTCTCATCCATGCATGAACGCATAGCTCGTATGATTGTAAATGCAGATGCCTTTATTGCTTTACCAGGAGGTTTTGGAACAATGGAAGAAATCTTTCAAGTTGTCTCTTGGGCCCAACTCAATATCCACCGGAAACCCATAGGTTTGTTGAATGTCAATAATTTCTTTGATTGTTTATTGTGTTTTGTTAATCAAGCTGTGGAACAAAGATTTATCTCACAATCAGCACAACGGATCCTTGTCTCTGCCTCAACTGCTGATGAACTAATTGATAAATTGCAAGCTTTTGTTTATGAACCTGACCCTGAAGCATCTCAAATTAATTTGTCAGTGGGAATGAGCAATGAGAGAAAATTGGATCTGACACTTCGTTTGTAACTTTTCTTACTTTTGACTTTGTTCACAATATTTTATTAAGTGTTTTTCAGGTTTGTTTCTCTTGAATAACTGAAGCTTCAGGTGATGTCTCTTATACTTTCTCTTTCTACATTTAAACATTGAGGACAATGTTTCGCTCTGGTTGGGGGTAGATAGGAGGCATATGTTTTGCATTGCATTTAAAAAAAAAAATCTATTAGTCTGAGAATGGTAGTGTAAAGAGTTCATTATCTCTTGAGACGCATTCTGGATCTATTAGATCCAGAATGGTAGAGTAGGGAGTATAGTTTTGACCTCTTGAAACGCATTCTAACTAGTTGATTTGTTTTTTATTTTTGAATTGTATTTCATGCACAGCTGTTTATTGCATGTGTTCTCGGTAATTCTTGTCTAAATGGGTTTGTTTTTCTATCTAGGTATGATTTCAAAATTATTAGTTTGAGTCATCTTTTCTATTTAGGTTATCAAAGAATGATTTCTGAAATTATTTTGAGCACAATGATAAGCCTTGTGGTAAGATGGATGATTCAATGTATATAGCCAAGAGAATTCTCATGTTTAAGTTCACATTTTTTTTAATCTCACACATCTTTTGTGAGTGAGTGGAGAGGTTGAGAAAACAGCTTACGAACTTTCATTGATCCTTTGAATTGATTAATCCTTGTTTAGAATGTCATTACTCGAAATTGAGCTAAGGGACGATTCAAGATGAAATTTCAATTCTTGTGAAAAAAAAAGAAAAGAAAAAAAAAGAAAGAAAAAAAAAGAAAGAAAAAAAAAGAAGAAGTCAGTTCGATTCAATAATGTCTTCATTCAATTTTAGAAAATAGAAGTTTTATGAAGCAGTCTTTTCTCACCAAGCTGTATTTATTCACTCAAGATAAATGAAGTCCTAAAGGTAGCATGTTGCAAGAATGGTTTGATTCTACACATTGGATTTTCCTATCTTTGGATCAATGTTAGTTGTCTGTCTGTCCTTAAATGTGACCTTTTCTTGAGTGTTTATTCTGTTTTCCAACTCCATGAGAGAAATCATAGCCTTTTTAAACAGTCGTTCACCTGTGAGGATATGGAGTTGAGGCTTTTACATAGAGTAATTTTCAAGGCTATATGTGTTGCGGTTTGTGGTAAGAAGGTTTTGGCTTGATTCACATGTGCTCAGTTTTGGAAGTTATTATTGAAATAACCTTTATAGCAATTGTGATCTTGAACTGACTTTTTGTTTGAAATGCTGAAGTAGTTCTTCATGCTTCATTTACGCTTGAATTGCTAGGGACTAGCAATAAGCTGGCTGGGAATTGTGATAAACGCATGAAAGTACACTCTTAAGCATAAATAATTAATGCTAATTAGACATTATTATAAAGCTTTTATGATATTTTAGCATAATTATTTTGCTTATGCCTCTTTTACATTTGTTTCATTTCTTTTGCATTTTCTTTAGTCTTTATCTTGAAATAAAGTATTGTCCTTAAATTGTGATTAATGGAAATCATTTTTTCAGGTTTAATAAAATGGACACAACTCTCAATCTATAGATCAAAATGGAGAGATTATTGAACCTGGAGCAACATGTCTCAATTTTACACAAAGTTGAAGAACAATCAAAAGCCCAAATCCAACATTTGATGGGCCGAAATTGAGACACAACAAAACCAAATTGTAGTTGTTTCTCAGCCCGACCCATGTCCAGTATTTGGGCCATATCTCAGAGAATACTTGTCCAAATTGCATGAATCTGGTGGCCCTGGAAAGCTGAGACAAAATGCTACAACTTTCATGTTTTCTAGAAAGCCCAATTCGGTCCATTTAGTGGTCAAAAATCAGCTGCAAGTTGGTGGAATGTTTGGTGGCCGCCAATGTGGAAAAAATTGGTGGAGGTTTGGTATAATAGTTCCATTTCATCACCTATTTAAGGACAACTTGAGGAATTGAATGGGGGGAGAGAAAAATCATTTGAGTTCACATTTTATCATTGTATATTACAATTCTCTCTTGTATTTTCTTTTTAGAAATGATAAGAATGAATTGTAAGTTAGGCTAGAACTCTTGGTAAGGCTAGAGATGAACTTGTATGTGTAGTATCTATTTCTCCACTTTCATTCTACCTCAAGGGCTATAAAGATTGTATGTTTGTTTATGTGTTAAACTCTTTCTCATCTTGTGATTTCTTTTTAATCCAGAAATTATAATTCTCAATTTCATATAAATTCAGTCATGCTTTCTTTATGTGATTCATGTTGAATTATAATTGTTACTGGTAGTTTTGTTTTATGAGTTAGTCCTTTACTGCAATATTGTCATGTGATATATTGTCGCTCTTGGATAATTGTAAGGATGAATGTTGTTGGTAAATATTGCTTGTAAAGAGTTTATGCATATCAAATACATGTGTTTGTCATTTATGCTATACTATACATATTTTTCGATTGATTGTTTGGGATGTGAAACTTTCAATTGAGTTATAATTATTGAATCAAAGTGGAGATTAGATTTACAAAACATATAAGTGATTCTCGATGCCTTACTTCTTAATTACCATCGATTGTTTCCAATTATTAAACATTGTATTTTCTTTAGAACCAATCACTTCAAAGTTAAATTTTATATCTTTATTATCTTTTATATTTTTGTTTTACTAACCTCTTTTATCAAAGGCCTCCTTGTGGATTCGGCACCTCAACGTATACTACAGTAATCACGGTATATTTTGGGCGTAAACACTTCCCACTTAATTTCTTGCAAGTTTGATAGAGAAAAGTGAGGGAGAGAGAGCTGGACGTTTTTAGAGAAAAAGGCGAGGAAAATGGCTTTTCTAGAGGCTACCCCACATATGTATAGATAAACATATAGGCAAAAATTTAATTCAGCCCTTAAGTTTTATCAATCTTTCAACCACATCCCCAACCTTTACTTTATTACTATACCACCTAAACATCAACACGTACACATTAGCATATATGCATTGTAGCACATTAATGTCATGGCCATTTATAAAATTTGGGATGTTACACTAGCTTGCGCTAAATCATATGTTTTATCATTAATTGTTAAACTTTAGAAATCTATTCTAAAAGATCTTGAATCATTTTATTTTTATTAAGCATGATATTTGAATAATCCAATTCATCACATACAACTACATATGTCAAATTTTAGACCAAATAATATTAAAGGAACCTGGTCTTTAGCCATAACTGACTATTTTACATATACTACCGAGACAAGCCACAAACTATATGAAACAGGCCACACTTTGGGCCAATTGCAAGAAGCCCAAGCCCACCACTATTTTAATGTCAATCCAGCCCACATATTAGCCCAGCCCTTAGCAAAATTATAAGACAAAAAAAAAAAGAAGAAGAGAATTCCAGAGAAATGGAGAAGACTGACGGGAGTGAAGAGAGAAAAGAGGGGAGAGGACTTTTGGGGCTGTTGGAGAAGAAAAAACCAGGTAATTTTCGTAATTTCAAAGCAAAATTAAGTTATTTTTGTGTATTTCATGCAAGAGAATTGAAATTTAAGGAGATATTTAGATGTTTTAGAAATTTTAGAGAGAGAAGCTAGAGAGAGAAGGAAGATCAAGATGGAATTGAAGTCTTATTTAAGGTAATTGATCATTTTCTTGATGTTCATGGTTTGTCTTGGTGAATTTGAAGGTTTAAGATGTTGAAATTAAATTTAGGGTTCTGTGAACAGTAGCAATTCCGAAAATTCCTTCAATTTATTGGTTTTGAATCTGACTCTCAAATTTATATATGTTAAAATAGACATCATAAAGATTTGTTTAAAGTTGGATTCACTAAAAAATGTTGAGTATGTAATTTATATAAATTTTTTAAGTTTACTGTTCACTTCTGGAAATTCAGTTTTTCTGCAGAAAATCAGTCTTGGATAAGTTATTTGAAGTATCTAGAGATCTTCAAAAATTATAAAATTTGGGATATGAGTTTGTGTATATATCTAGTTTAAATCTGGAGAGTTTTGTGATTTTACAAATTTATTACAAATTATCATGTATTTTGGAAAATGGAGAGGTCAGTTCTGGAATTGAATTTCCAGAATTTTTGTATCTAGAAACATGAAGATTTTGAGGTACTTAATGAACTTCAAATGCTATGAAATTTTATATGTTATTAGATATGTATGTTTAGAAGGTTTGTATAAAATTTTAGACCATTCTGACAAGTCAATTATTTATTAAAAATCAGAGAACAAGAACTGCTCTATTTAAGAAGTTTAGAAATACAATTAATTAGGATTGATTGGATTAAGATATGAAGTTGGATATTGAGAATTTTAAATATTCAAGTTGATTACTAATTGAATATGATGTGATGAGCTCTTTTATGATGTTAGGACAAGGAAGGATTAATTCTTTGTTGAAGAATGTGGCCAGATAGGCGGAATGTTGATTTTGGAATCAAATCCGAGCTAACCGAGTTGTGCAACCAAATTAGTGAGTGGATTATGTTTTGAGAATTTCATATTATATTAAAGTGTATTAGATTTATGATTCATATGATTTAAGTTATTAGTTTAATTTATTGAGTTATATTAAAAGTTTTTAGAATAGATGATGATGATTTATGTATTTTGGGAATAGGAGTGTGGAAAGTATTAGATTTTGGATAGAAGAGATGGTTATGGGTGGTGCTAGTATATTAGTTTTTGAATATATAGCAATTGTTGTTTCGATAAATTCGAGTACAAGAGAAAAATAAATTTAAAGTGAAAGTTGTAGAATGACTATATAAATTATATGTTGGTGGAAAGTAGAAAGTTTTTGTTTATGATTTGAAAGGAGATATTTTATAATTAAATGAATTGGGATAGAAAATTGAGGTATTGGGTTATTTTCTTTAAATAAATACATATGTTGAAGAAATTGTGATTTTGGTTAACAAAATGATAAGTGATTGTATATTCAAAATAATAGCAAATTAAAAAGAAAAAGTTTTGGAAAGTAGAATTTAAATTCTACAGGGGTGACAATGCAAAATTTTAAAACTGCTCAAGCACGGGCTGAATTACAAATTTAGAAAGCTGTTCCAGAAATTGTAGGGACCTGAATGTAGAATTATGAAAAATTTAGAATAGTTAAAAAGATTTGAGTTAAAGTATGATGTATGAGATTTTGAGATAGAAATATAAATTATGGTTTATAGTGAGATGAAAAATATTTTATTTTATGGATATTTTAGAAAGTTTTAGAAAAAGTAGAAGATTTATTTTTATGGATAATTAGAAATATGTTTTAGTATTCACGTAGTTATATTTATTTAGCATTTTATAAAATTACCGAGAATTTTAGCAAATTTAGAATAATTCAAGTTAGTTTCTTTTGTAGTTCTTGAGGGTAGATGGACCCATTTGTTATACTTGTTTTCAATCATTAAGATATTTCAAAGCTAATTTTCAAAATAGTTGTAGACATGAATTCTAGTTTAAAAAATTAGTTTTGATCAAAGATATAACATTTAGAAAAGAAAAATCAGATTTTATAATTGAAGGGCATTTTAGTTTTTCAGAAAGTTATATTTTGTAAATTTAGAGAAAGTGTGAAAGCATTGATATTTAAAGTTTTCATAGTCATTTGACTCAAGGATTTTCTTGAAGTATTTAGAAATGTCATTTTAAATGTTTGTCTTGGATTAATTCAAATAATACAAAATATTTTCAGTTTTAGCTTGCAGAAAATTTTCAGATTTTGATAAATTGCTTGAAAAGAGAAATTTTAGCATATAAAGCAGTTTTTAATGAAAATAAGAAAGTGTAGTTATGTTATACTAAGCTAGTACCAAGATACCCAGACAAGTATTCATATCACTTAGACAGTGATACAGATAGAGGCATTTGGGGCCCGTTCAGACACACATAGAAGCTTTGGGCTGTGTGATCTGGGCACTTTAGCCTTTTGGGGGCAACTCTACGCATGCGTATGACCAGATAGCAGGCCTGCGCGATGTTAGATCTTGCCAGGTACAGATAGCTCTGCCTGCGTGATGTAGATCTCACCAGGTATGAGAAAATTTAGATAGTTCTGTCTATGCGACGTTAGATCTTGCCAGGCAGGATGAGACAGTTTTAGGGGTACTTGTTTAGTATAATGAAAAATGTTTTGAATATATTTATATGAGTTAGTTTGAAAAAGAAGCATGATTCACAAAAGTTTCTTTTGAAAGAAGATTTTTAAGAAAATTATGTTTTGCATAATAAATAACTGAAGCGATGATTTTAGCATGATCATCAAGAGCATCGTATTATACGATTGAAGATCATTATTTTATTGTTTTAACCTTAAGTAATATTTTGATGAATTTAATCATTCAATAGTTATTTATTTTAAAGTTTTATAACATTTTAGATAATATAGAAGTTATGGGTTATAGAGATTATTTTATTTTATTTTTTATAGAGCGAAGATTTATTTTATAATAATATTTTTTTTAGATTTATTTACAAATATATCTTTATCCCCACTCACTGAGTTTTATACTCACTTTTTTTGTTTTATTTTTCTTTCCTTTTAAACTTTTCCCCCTCAGGTGAAAGCAAAATGTGATCTAGTTAGAAAGTGTGAAGGTCCAGCCACGTGATGGTGCAAGGATTGTTGAGGTTGTAATAGTTATATTGTAACGGTTATAAAATTTTAATTGTGGTTGTAATAGGGATTATTTTAAGTTTGTTTCATAAGAAAGACAAGAATTAAGAAAACAGTCAGTAATCCACAGTTTTAGGCATGATTCGCCCGTGTAGCTAGGGGCGGGTCGTGTCACTATAGGACTTGGCCATGAAACCAAGCATGGTATGTTAGAAGTTTGAAACATGTGATCAGGCTTGTAGAGTATTAAAATTAGATCGCAAGCCACTAGATTCTACATAAATAAGCCACCAGCTCAGACGTAGTATAGTCAAAGTAATTCTCTTATTTTGAAGTAATACCTTCACGAAAGTTAATAATAGCTAGATTTGGAAATTTTCGTATTCCTGGCAACTAAAGGAGCTAATTAGAAAGAAGAATCAACCTAAATGAAGGAAATATTATTCCTAAATTGAATAATACAAAATAGAACAAAATCTATTGTTTGATAGGAAAATAATTGACCTTAAATTAAAGGAAATTTTCATATCTATGAAGGATTCTTTCATAGAGTGTGGATCCTTGTTGAAAAAGTATACAAAGCTAAGACCACTATAAATTGGATGCCTGGACATAAGGTAAAGGACATTCTAACCTCTCCTAAAAATCATATTCTCCATCGTCATTGACCTGAGGATCGGAGTGTCTTGGCCGATCAACTTGCTGGCTAGTCATCTAATCCCTTATTTTCTATCTTGTTGTCTTGCATCACTCTTTGAAAGCCTTGAGTTGATGGTTCATCTCTACCTAATTCTAGGTGTTTGAAATATCGGTCGTGTCTACTTTTGTGTTGGTCGATATTTTGGCATTAACAACAAGCATGTTACAAATCTATTCTAAGAGATCAATGACATTTTTCTTAATTTCTTAACAGGAAAAAAAAACTAGTTACAACAAGGCGAGAGAAAAAAAAAAGCAACTGAGTAAGGGAACTAATTAAAGGTAAACTTATAACCGGATGAAATCATAAGGTAACTAGTTAAGAGGACATGAAAAATTGAGATCAAATTATTGGTTTTGAATCATTTCATTTATAATCAACTATTTGCATGCATATATGTATGTATGAATGTAGGATACCTGTGTGAAGACTCCAATTTAAGTTTAATTTCAAGGCAAGTCTTTGTTTAATTCTAAATTGATCATATGAGATTAAATTAATTATAGTTAACATCCTTAACAAACAAGATAAACATATATATTTATAAAAATTTCAGAACGCAAAAGGAATAATCCTATTATACGTGTAAAGAAGAAAACCTCAGGTTCATTATTGGTAAGCATCCAATTAAAATATATAAAATGCATTTCCAAATTCGTTATCGATCTACATTAAAGCCCTGTATCTGTAGGAGACATTAAATTGTTTGGGTACTTCTGAATTCATGTAGAAAGTTGGCATTGGTTTCTCTAGACAATATTTCCTAGAAATTTCTGTAGAAAACAAAAACAACGGAGTAGATAATAGAGTTCAATTCAGAGGTTTCGGTTAGCCTCCATTAAGTCAAGTCAATAATAGAGTTATACTATAGCTAGAAAAATAATCATAATATGACACTTATCAAAAAAACTATGGTGAAAGACTTCGTTGGTACATCAATTGACACTTTCAGATTGGTTTCTTAGAAGTATATGTTGAGTGTGGCTCATATGCAAGTGGGAGAGAGATCCCACATTGGTTAAGTTACAAAGCATAAGTCTCATATGGGCTTATAAAAGGAGGCCATATGGGAGAAGTTATGTGTCCCAAGTAAAATATCTTTCACCCCCTTATATTTGTAAGGTCTCACATATAAGACCTCATGGTTTAAGGATCTTTCAGTAAGGACCTTAAAGTTTGTAATATTTGCTTTTTCCCCCTTTGTTTTGGGTATTTGTAGTATTGCCCAATTGTTTGGATAATTACAGTTTGACCCAACTATTTGGGTAATTACAGTTTAGCCCAATAGTTGTGGTATTTGTATTGTGGCCCAAAAGTTTGTAGTTTTCTTTGAAGATAGTGGAAAGTTTCTTCAGCAACGCCCGATGACGTAGGTATTTATACCGAACCTCGTTAAATCTTGGTGTTCTTTCTATTTCTGCATTGTAGTTGATTGGTTGCCTCTTTAGTTACTATTATATTCAATTATCTAGCATAGTTTGTGTTGTGCACTTGGTTGTTCTGTTGGTTATCGCTTCCGCTGTGCATAACAATTGGTATCAGAGCCGAAGGTTTTGGGTTGTTAGTGGCTATTTCATTAAAGCACTTGCTACTGTTCTGGGCTGTTGAATTTGGATTGCTAGTTATTGAATATAATAGTCTGTTTGGAGCTTGGTTATTGATGATTTGTGTATCGAGCTTATTTGTGAGAGGTAGTTATGGCATCATCGTCAACTGTATCTGAGAAGACAGTGACTGTGACAAATACAAAAATAGATGTTGAAAAATTTGATGGCCGAAATAATTTCGGCTTATGGCAGAGTGAGGTGTTGAACGGGTTGTATCAGCAAGATTTGGATATTGTTCTGGAAGAAACAAAACCAGAAGATATCAGTGCAAGAGATTGGGACAGGCTGAATATAAAAGCTTGTGGGTTGATTCGCTCTTGCTTGTGTAGAGAACAGAAGTATCCGTTCACTAAGGAGACATCTGCAAGCAAACTGTGGAAGGCGTTGGAAAACAAATATATGACGAAAAGCAATGAGAATCGGCTGTATCTATTGAAGAGATTGTTCCGTCTCCAGTTGAAACCAGGTACGAGCATCAGTTCTCATATTGGTGAGTTTAATAAGTTAATTGCTGATTTGTTAAACTTAGATGAAACCTTCAAAGATGAAATTAAGGCTATGTTATTGATTGGCTCACTTCCGGATGAATTAGATCATTTGTGCATTACTCTTATCCATGGAAAAGATAAATTGTCTTTTGAAGAAGTTTGTTCTGCTTTGTTGAATTATGAAATTCATAAGAAAGACCAAAGGAAACATAGGGATGAGTCAGTAGATGTATTGACAGTGAGAGGGCGTAGTCATAGTAGAAAACCAGGAAAAAGAGAAAAATCTTTGTCGAGGGGTAGATTAGGAAAAGATGAGTGTGCCTTTTGTCGTGAGAAAGGGCATTGGAAGAAAGATTGTCCTAAGTTGAAAAAGAAAGATAAGGGCAAGCTGTTTCTGATGCATGTGTTGTTGAGCGTGAGGATGATAGTGATTCAGATATATGTCTAGTTGGTCATCCATCCACTTCTGTTTCTGATGAGTGGATTATGGATTCGGGTTGTACTTATCATATGTGTCCACATCGGGATTGGTTCTTTCAGTTTGAAGAGCTTGATTGTGGAGTTGTGTATATGGGCAATGATGATATTTGCCATACTGCTGGGATAGGTTCGATTCGATTGAGGAATCATGATGGATTGACTAGAGTTCTGACAGATGTTCGGTATGTACCGAAGTTGAAGAAGAATCTCATCTCTTTGGGAGCCTTGGAATCTAAAGGCTGTGGTATATCTATTCGAGATGGTATTCTGAGGGTCACTTCAGGCGCTCTTGTGGTATTGAAAGGCACTAGGAGGAAAAACTTGTATTACTATAATGGTCAATACGGTATTGGATCAGCTGCTATGGTTTCTGATAATGATGCAGATTCAGAGATCACGAGACTGTGGCATATGCGTTTGGGACATGCAGGTGAGAAAGCCTTATTCAGTTTGGTGAAGCGAGGCTTATTGAAAGGTACAAAGACCTGCAAGCTGGATTTTTGTGAGCATTGTGTTCTGGGAAATCAGAAGAGAGTGAAATTTGGCACCGCTATTCATAATACCAAGGGTATTCTTGATTATGTTCACTCAGATATGTAGGGACCTACTAAAACCGCATCTATGGGAGGTAGGCACTACTTTGTTACTTTTGTTGATGACTTTTCTAGAAGAACTTGGGTGTACTGTTTGAAATCGAAAGATGATGTACTTCGTGCTTTCCTTAAATGGAAAAAGATGATTGAGACACAGACTGGCAAGAAGATCAAGCATCTCAGAACAGATAATGGTGGTGAGTATTGTAGTGATCAGTTTTTGAAATTGTGTCGAGATGAAGGTATTGTACGTCATTTTACTGTTAGAGGTACACCACAGCAGAATGGGGTGGCAGAACGCATGAACCGGACATTGCTGGAGAAAGTTCGGTGTATGTTGTCCAATGCTGGGTTGGGCAAAGAATTTTGGGCTGAGGCTGTGACTTATGCGTGTCATCTCATTAATCGTCTACCTTCAGCTGCTATTGGTGATAGAACTCCATTGGAGGTATGGTCTGGACAACCTGTTTCTGATTATGATTCTTTACATGTTTTTTGGTTCTACTGCATATTATCATGTGAAAGAATCTAAGCTGGATCCTAGAGCCAAGAAAGCGATTTTCTTGGGATTTGCTTCAGGAGTGAAAGGATATCGTCTATGGTGTCCTAGTTCGAGGAAGATTATATCCAGTCGAGATGTGACATTTGATGAGTCTTCAATGTTGAAGAAATCAGAAAACCAGACAAAAGTGAATGGTACTCCACAGTAGGTGGAGCATACTCAGCAGCAGGTGGAGTTTGAAACGACGACATTGAACCCAGTTAGATCTGTGAGACAGATGATGGTACTCCTGTGACAGAGGGAGATTTGGGAGATGATGGTGAGGGTTCTACTCAGGAAACCTCAACAGCAACAAGAATCTATTGCAGTTAATAGGCCAAGACGTGAGATTTGCAGACCTGCTCGATTTGCTGATATGGTGGCCTATGCACTTCCAATTGTAGATGCTGATGTTCCTTCCACTTATAGAGAGGCAGTCAGATGTTCTGAAGTTGATGAGTGGAAGACAGCTATGAGCGAAGAGATGCAGTCTCTTCAGAAGAATGAAACTTGGGAGCTAGCTCAACTACCAAAGGGTAAAAAGGCAATTGGGTGCAAATGGGTATATGCAAAGAAAGATGGATTTCCTGACAAGAATGACGTCCGCTACAAGGCAAGGTTGGTAGCTAAAGGCTACGCTCAAAGGGAAGGAATTGACTACAATGAGGTATTTTCTCCAATTGTGAAACATTCTTCCATTAGAATTTTGTTGGCCTTGGTAGCTCAGATGAATATGGAACTAGTTCAATTGGATGTAAAAACTGCATTTTTACATGGTGACTTGGAAGAAGAAATCTATATGACTCAGCCAGAGGGATTCAAAGTTGCTGGTAAGGAAAATTTGGTTTGCAAACTGAAAAAATCTCTTTATGGTTTGAAGCAATCTCCCAGACAGTGGTATAAACGATTTGATCGGTTTATGATGGGTCAGAGGTACACAAGAAGCAAATTGGATAATTGTGTGTATTTTCGGAGGCTACATGATGGTTCTTTCATTTATCTACTCTTGTATGTTGATGATATGTTGATAGCTTCGACGAATGTCGAAGAAATTGCAAAGTTGAAAACTCAGCTGAATCAAGAGTTTGAGATGAAAGATTTGGGAGAAGCTAAGAAGATACTAGGCATGGAAATTAGCAGAGATAGAGGGAGAAGCAAGATTTGTTTGACTCAGAAGCAGTATTTAAAGAAGATATTACAGCGATTTGGCATTACAGAGCAATCAAAACCTGTAAGTACCCCACTTGCTCCTCATATGAAGCTTAGTGCATCTTTATCTCCTAGTACTGATGAGGAACGAGAGTATATGTCTCGAGTATATGTCTCGAGTTCCATATGCTAATACAGTTGGTAGCCTGATGTATGCTATGGTGTGTACGAGACCCAACATTTCACATGCAGTTAGAGTTGTGAGCAGGTACATGCATGATCCTGGTAAAGGACATTGGCAAGCAGTGAAATGGATTCTACGGTATTTGATGAAAACCGTAGATGTTGGCTTAGTCTTTGAGAGGGATGATACATGTGGTCAGTATGCTATTGGTTATGTTGATTCAGATTATGCTGGTGATTTGGATAAACGTCGGTCAACAATCGGTTATGTGTTTACTCTTGCAAGAGCACCAGTGAGTTGGAAGTCTACTTTACAGTCTACAGTGGCTTTGTCTACTACAGAGGCAAAGTATATGGCAATGACAGAGGCTGTGAAGGAAGCTATTTGGTTACAGGGATTGCTGGATGAATTAGGAATTGGGCAGAAGAAGATTAGTCTTTATTCTGACAGTCAGAGTGCTATCCATTTAGCGAAGAATCCAGTGTTCCATGTTTGTACAAAGCATATTGATGTTCGGTATCATTTTGTGCGAGAGATTATTGATGAAGGGAGAATCTTACTTCAGAAGATTGACACTGCCGAGAATCCCGCAAATATGTTGACTAAGATTGTGACAGCGATCAAGTTGAGTCATTGTTTGGACTTGATCAACATTGTACGAGTTTGACAGCGCCAGTGGGCGCATTTGGAGGCGTTGCAGTTGTGATAGAGAATGTGGGAAAAAGAAGAAATTTGTGGTGGGTCGGCATATTCGCTAAGGTAGAGATTTGTTGAGTGTGGCTCATATGCAAGTGGGAGAGAGATCCCACATTGGTTAAGTTACAAAGCATAAGTCTCATATGGGCTTATAAAAGGAGGCCATATGGGAGAAGTTATGTGTCCCAAGTAAAATATCTTTCACCCCCTAATATTTGTAAGGTCTCACATATAAGACCTCATGGTTTAAGGACCTTTCAGTAAGGACCTTAAAGTTTGTAATATTTGCTTTTTCCCCTTTTGTTTTGGGTATTTGTAGTATTGCCCAATTATTTGGGTAATTACAGTTTGGCCCAACTATTTGGGTAATTGCAGTTTAGCCCAATAGTTGTGGTATTTGTATTGTGGCCCAAAAGTTTGTAGTTCTCTTTGAAGATAGTGGAAAGTTTCTTCAGCAGCGCCCGAGGACGTAGGTATTTATACCGAACCTCGTTAAATCTTGGTGTTCTTTCTATTTCTGCATTGTGGTTGATTGGTTGCCTCTTTAGTTGCTATTATATTCAATTATCTAGCATAGTTTGTGTTGTGCACTTGGTTGCTCTGTTGGTTATCGCTTCCGCTTGTGCATAACAGTATACTTATGTTTGCAACATTGTGTTCCGTTTGTGAATGCCATTTTAGGTGCCATCATGATTATGTGTATCAATATGGTACTTTCATTTAACTGTTATGAATTTTAGTTTGGTTATAATTTAAAGGAGATTTTATTATTCATTCGCGATATGAAATTCTTGCCATTATTTCTAATTGTTACTTTTTTTTAAGGAACGTTGTAGCTATTGCCATTCACGCTTGCAATGGTGAATATAACCCTAAGGTACGCTAGAAATCTACTATTAAGGTTGTCTTGTGGAGAGTGGAATGTGAGGTTTGATTCCCAACCCAAGTGTTGGGCCTGAAGTTTATGAAAACAAGCTTTTCTCTCTTTGTGTTTGTCTGTATCATGCGTGATTGTTTTGATTGGCTTGATCGTTCACCATTTGTAATTATCATGAGCTTTTGCTAATAAAATTGATAACCTTTCATGTTATCTTTCTAATGGTAGAAAAAGTTGTTGAATTAGCACGAAAGCAATTACCTTTTAACTTCTCTCTATCAACTATTGGATTGATTAGATGAATGATTGTAAAGTAGTGTCAAAATTTTTAAGTCAATAATTTAAGTTACAAGAGCTTGACCACTAATTATAATTCTTGTGCATTTTTCAATGATGTTCTTGGTCAGTACGCTTTCTTTTTAATGTTCCTACATCGTTTTGCCGCTGCCATAATGAGAATAAGGGAACCAAAAACTACAGCGTTGATTTTTGCTTCTGGAAAGATGGTTAGTTCCCTCATGCTTTCCTAAATTGTTGCTATTGTTTTCATATTGTGTTTTGCAGTTATAATAAGTAGTGGGTTTGGTTTCTTTTTCTTCATCTCTTTTGCTTGTGTTTTCATTCTTCCATTCGCGTTAATATTTCTGTTATGATTTTACTTTCCGGATGTGTTAAAATTGACGGATCAATTTTAGATATTTGGAATCATGTCAACATTATATGTAGAGCGTGATGTTTCATATTTTGGAAGGCAAGAAAGAAAAGCAGAAATCTTCTCCGGATTAGGTGGATAAAAGTTAATAAACTGAAAGCACATGGTGCCCATCTTCTATTAAAAGGACAAATCAATATTTTTTTTAATTTATCAGCTTTTGGACTAATTTATTGATTACATATTAATAAACTAGAACCCCAGGAGACCAAATGTTACCTTTTGAAGCATCAAATCTAACATAAGCCCAAACAGAGTCATGTGTTTAGTGCTAATTAATTGTGTTTCTCGTGAGTGTATGAGAAACTGATATATAAACCAAAAAAAAGGGCTTAATCTGTCACTTAAAATACAAGTCTTAAGTGCTTTTTATTAATTTTTTTATCTGCTTTTGAACAGGGTTAATGATTGCATAATAAAAAACTAAAAATTTGTCGTGTTCTGAAGAATCAAAATCAAATTTAGAACAAGCGAAAGAAAAAGAAGGCGGTCATGTGATTAATGCCGATTAACTCTATTTATTCAACAGGGCACATCTATCGACGTTGCAGTGCGTGTGTGTATATATATAATGAGAGATTATCAATCAAATGTGCAGCTAGCTTTCTTTATATCTTGTGTTTCCTGTAAAAATAGAGAGATGTTGGGGTCATTGTGTCACCTCTTCTTGTTCTTGTTCTGGTTCATGCATTTTCAAGCTGTTCTTTCATCATCATCTTTTAACTTATCTTCTCCTCCATCAGCCAAGAAACTTTGCTCCCCTGAACAAAGCTTTGCCTTACTCCATTTCAAGAACTCCCTTTCTGTTCGATGTGATAATAGTCAGACGAACTCCTGGAAGGAGAATAGAGATTGCTGCTCATGGGATTGGGTCACTTGTGAGACCTTCACTGGCCATGTTATTGGCCTTGACCTTTAGCTCCAGTTGCCTTTTTGGCACTATCCATGACAACAGCACCCTCTTCCTCCTTCATCTTCAGAAGCTCAATCTCGCTTTTAATAATTTCTGTGTATCCAACCTCTCATCCAACTTTGGTCAGTTCACGGAACTGACACACCTTAATCTTTCTGATTCATATTTCTCAGGCACAGTTCCCACTGAAATCTCCTACCTGTCCAAGCTTGTCTCACTGGATCTCTCTAGTATTCAAGATTATTTAGATCTAAGCCAAGATAGCTTGAATAAGATGGTGCAGAACCTGACAAAATTAAGATATCTTCATCTGAATGGTGCGAACTTGTCTTCAGTTGCACCTGCGTCCCTAGTGAACCTTTCTTCTTCTCTGACATCTCTGAGCCTTGAACATTGAAAATTGGCAGGTAGGCTCCCCAATGCTCTCTTCCAGCTTCCATTTCTCCAGAGGCTAAGTTTGTTAGACAATGATCTTACTGGTCAAGTCCCAACATTTATATCAAAACTTGGAGAGCTCACCACTTTAGTTCTTGAAAGCAATGCGTTTACAGGGCAGTTTTTCCAGATGTTTTTAGCAACCTCACCAAACTGACTGATCTATATCTTGCTTATAATAATTTCAATGGAGGTCTGCCGTCGTCAGCATTCAATCTTCCACGAGTTTCTACGTTAGACTTTTCTTACAACCATTTTAAGGGTCAACTTCCCTGTCAAGTAAGTGTCTGTTCACTACCATCTTTGCATATTTTATATCTTGAAAACAACAAACTATCAGGTCCAATTCCGAATTCGATGCTTGATCTCGTGAATATTACTGAGCTTGACCTTTCATCAAATAATTTGAGTGGCATTTTAAAGTCAGACAAGTTTTCAAAGCTCCAAAGTCTCGAAGCAATTAACTTTTCGTATAATCGTCTGTTGTCTTTAACGCCATGCAGCAATACCAACTTTACCTTGCCCAAGCTTAAGAGATTCTTTTTCTTTTCTTGCAGCTTGACCCAATTCCCAAAGTTCTTGAGGAATGCAAAAAAGTTAGAGAGTTAAAACCTTCCCAACAACAAAATTCTCGGCCAAATTTCTTGTTATCACTTGGAATTATTACAAAATTTGTACTATTTGAATCTCTCTCACAATGTCTTAACAAGTTTTGAGAAAATTCCATCAAATTTAACCAAGCTACAGCAGATCTTTCCAACAACAAAATTTCTGACCAAATTTCACCTCGAGATTTAAGATAATGGTCAATGTTATACTATTCAGATCTCTCAAAACTTTCTGACAAGTTTTTAGCAAATTCCATCAACAATACAGATAAAAGGTCTTGACCTTCATTCCAACTGGGTCCAAGGACATCTTTGGGATCTACCAATTTATTTTTCTTTCCGGCATCAAACAATGTATCGACTGGAGAGAAACCTCCATCATTTTGTAATTTGAGCTATATTCAATGTCTTATCTTGTCTAATAACAGCTTCGGTGGAACAATTCCACAATGTCTTCGGATGAACAACTCTACTCCTCATTCTCGAATCTTGGAATGAACAATTTACTTTGGCAACATCCCTCAAACAGTTACAATGAGCTTGATTCAATATCGTAACCTTAATGGAAGTACGTTGGTAGGACCGTTACCACCTTCTTTGGTTAATTGCATTGAGTTGGAGGTCCTAGATGTTGGGATGAATAGGATTAATGATATATTTCCCCATTGGTTGGCATCTCTTCCAGGGTTGCAAGTTCTTATCTTGAGAGCTAATGGATTTCATGGTCCCTTTGACAACTCCAACACCAAATATCCTTTGTCTAAATTGCATATACTTGACGTCTCCCACAATCAATTCACTCGCCTCTTACCATCAAGATACTTTGAAAATTTTAAGTCCATGATGCATGGGCCATATGATAATGCTTAAGCAATATATTTGCAGGGAACGCCACACCCACGCTTTTTTCCATTGGCTTCTTCTGTTTTTCAGATGGTGGATCCATATTATTCAACGGGTGTAACAGTGAAGAGAGTTGATATTAGTACGGAACGAATTTTAACGGCTTTTACAGCCATAGATTTTTCTAATAATCTACTTCAATGAGGAATTCCAAGAGTATTCGTGTAATATCCTAAATTTTGTAGTGTACATTATATCATATGTTATGGTTACATATGTATTAATGTATATATATTGTATTTGAATTATAATGTAATAAATGAAAGAATGAGGGGCTTAATTAAAAGAGTGATGGGTTTAATAGTTATAAAAAGGAGAGAAGGACTAATGAGAAATTTGCCTTAATATTTATCTATAAAAATGGGAAGAATTCTAGAATTTCTTCCCTCTTGCTCTTAAGTGAACGGTTTCAGCTCTTCACACTCTCTCTAAGTTTTCAACACAAATTCATCAAGACCACAAAGAAGGAAAGGAGAAGGAAGAAAGAAAAGGGTAAGAACTTATCTTTTTCCTTTAGAATTCTTGTGCTATTGTGTATGTATTTGCAAGAATTCTTTTGGGTTGTGATGTGAGTATATGAATTGTTGTTTGTGCTGCTGGAAAATTGTATGGAGATGTGAATTTGAATGAGTTTTGAATGCATCTAAGTAAGGAGATGAAGATATAAGCTAGAATTGAAAGTTTAGTTTAAATCCTGGAAATTTTGTTACACTAAATAGTGCATGTTCCGAAAATTACCAAAAATCAGGGGGACATTTTCTTGTTCTGAAATTTTTATGGATGAAAATAGACATGTCCAGGAGTGTATAAAAATTCGTAGTGTTTAAATTGTAATGAATTTTGAAATTCTGGTTCGAAAATTGTGAATTCCCTTGTTTTAAAACAGGGCAGGGAGAGTGAACTCGATTTGAGGGGGCAAATCTTTGTAAAGTGCCTGAATTTTTGTATGCAAGTTCTTCTATGTGTCAGATATAAGACTGTAAATTTTTAATGAGATTGAAGCTTTGTATAAATTTCTATGAATTTTTAAATTTGGCTTGATAAAACTGGAATTTTTCAATTTCCAAAACAAGGCAGTTAGAATTAATTGGGTTTAAATGACTTAAAGCCCTGATTTATGGTATGGAGGTATATACATATGTTATATACCAGCCTGTAAATTTTTGTAGCCATTTGAGTAGGATTGAAATTCCTAAAAATTTTTAAGTTGATAGTGCTCAGTGAAGTGAATGCAGTGGCAGAATTGTTGAGGTAATAAATTTGATTATTTTGAGTGGCCAAATGACCCCAAATTGGCTCTAAAAATTTTAAGGAGACACGAGGTATGTGTACAAAAGATGTCTACCTACTTGTGTGAATTTTTGGAAGTAGATAATTGTTGTTGTGAATTGTTTGTCAAAGTAAGTATGGAAATAGAGCCAAAAAGGGGGAAATATTTTACAAGTGTATGGTGACCTAAAAAGAGATTTTGTTTTATTGTTAGGTCAATCACAAGCATCGAAAAGCAGCTATACAAGGTAAGTAAGCTAACTATTCTGAGGCCACAATAAATTTTGTGTACTGTATGTATGTAATTTTATGGATTGTAACACTATTAATTGTAAGCACCTTGATGCTTGAATGTGAGATATTGTGACTGTTTTAGAAGCCTGATATCGAGCTTCTTTAATGTGACTGATTGTGAATGAGGAAAAATGATTGGCATGCCAAGACCTAGGAAGTTTAGCTCTCATGGCTTGAGGGAAGGTCTGGACTATGTGTTTCTCTAGATGAAATTCGGTAGCATGGGCCCGGTATCACCCGGATTGTCAGACTAGCCTCGAGCTATTTCAAGTGTAGGCATCTAAATGTATTTGTACTGTTCTGTACTGTTTCATGGCTTGAGGGGAGGTCTGGACCATGTGTTTCTCTAGTTGAGATTTGGTAGCATGGGCCTGATATCACCCGGATTGTCAGACTAGCCTTGAGCATTCTATACTCCCATGACTTGAGGGGAGGTCTGGACCATGTGTTTCTCTAGACGAGATTCGGTAGCATGGGCCCGGTATCACCCAGATTGTCAGACTAGCCTTGAGCTATTGTATGGGAACTGATTGTTAAATGAAAAGTCCTACCTTGATTAGAGAGCCTTTCCCTAGGTGACTGTAACTGATACTATGGAAGCTTCCTCATTCTGTGATTGTGATTGTACATGAAAAAGCGATGAGTAGAGAAATGTGAACTCACTTATGTGAGATTGAATCGACTTATAAAGGTCTAGAAAGAAAATTGGCGAAGGAGTGCAAATGTAACCGAAGTGAGTTCGGAGCATTTCTTCTTTAACAAGTTAGCTAATGCCTGTGTAGTTAGAAGTGGATAATTTCATACTGTAGATTGAATTCCAATGTTATTGTTTATTATCGTATATTCACTTAGCTTACTTACTGAGTTTTACTCACTGAAGTTGTTGTGTGCCTCAGGTGAGCAGTAGAGTGAGTTTTTGGATGGAGGACTTTTGGCATATCGATAGAGTTCCCTTGGCAACCAAAGACCGCTGCTCTATATTAGCATAGCCATACTGTAGAAACTCTTTTGATTTTTGAATGTATCTATATAAAGTGAAATGGTGTGGTTGTGATTAGAAGCTCTGTTTGTGTGATAATAATATTAATTTTTGAAAGAAATAACAGAGTTCATATTTAAATGACCGTAAAAATGCTATATTTTGTTTGTCTAGTATGGGTTATGACAATTCGGAAAGTTTATTTCACTCAAAGTGCTCGATTTTTTGCAAAATGAGCTTACTGGTGAAATTCCATCATCACTAGCTAGGAAGTTGGATAGAGCTTGAGTTGTTAGATCTCTCCTCAAACAAACTTATCGGAGTGATTCCTATTCAATTGACCATTTTGACACATCTTGAAGAGTTGAGTCTTTTGTACAATCAGCTCGTGGGACATCTATCTCAGGAAAAGCAATTTAACACATTTCAAAATGAGTCTTCTATTGGAAACTTGGATTTGTGTGGATTACCATTAGCAAAAGACTGCAGCCACAAGGAGGCACAAGCACTGTCCGGGTGAACAATATTCTTTGAAGAAGATGATACTTTGAGTCGTTTAAATGGAAAGTCATTATGATGGGTTATGGATGTGGATTGGTGATTGGTTTGTCTATGGGATACATTGCATTTGTGACAAGAAAACCACAGTGGTTTGTGAGAATGGTTGAGAGGCAGCTATCAATAGTTGTGTGAAGGTTGAGCAGAAGATGCAAAGGAAGAACAAATTGGTAAGCTCAAATTTTTCTCCCAAAAGCCAGTTTGGAGTACATATTCGTTCAACTAGTTACAAAACAGTGGTAACTGCTAAGCTCTGTTTTTAATTTGTTTTCTTTTCTTCAGATTTTCTAGAGTTGATTGCTCGAGAAATAGAACCGGATTTGCTCGCAGGGGATGTTAAACCTGTGGAATTTTCGTTAAGGCTCAGATTTCCGTTTTAATTACTTATATTTTCAAAGTTTGGATTTGTAACACTTAAGACCCAATATTTCTGAGGCATGACGTGGAAGTTTAAAATCTTATATCCCTTATTGACTGTGAAAGGTCACTCGGCATTGTTTGTATTTGGTTAACATTGACACGACTCCCAAATCAAATTTGTAGCAAAACCTGCCACCAGCCACAACACCGTGTGACTAGCTATGCTACACAACCGTTTTCTACCCTTCATACCGCTACATTCTACAGACACCATCTGACCAGAAAATTCTAAATGAAAGATAACATTTTTAAAATCAATTCTAAGTTAGCTTACTTTGAAATCAAAATAAAAAAGAGGCTTTGACAATATGAAATGATGACGATGATGGCCTGGTAGTATCTTTATCTGCACCAACCTTGGAAACTGTATAAAAGTTAATAGAGAGGAGAGACCAATTAAAAGAAGAAAAAGAAATATATACACCACATATGAATTGAAGACAAGACATGAAACTGTAACTTACTTAGAGGCTCATATGTAGATTCTTCCATGTTTTCTTTCCCTTTCCTGCAGATGTGTGATAAGATATGTAAAATGGATGGATTACGTTCATGCTCTAAAAAATCATGAGCTAACTAGCTGACCTTTGTTGCAGCTAATGACCCTAGCTACTAGTGATACAAATTAATATTGTAACTTTACATACATATACCATTAGAGGACGCAAGCTACATGCCTAAATTAATGGTTGGTACCTGATACTAACCTAATTAATGGTTGGTACCTGATACTAACACTTGTAGTTAACCATCAAGTAGTATACAGAAATATAATTTTCCACAGGCGAACTCACCTAATAAAGAAGGTCTAGCATGCCTTTCCAAACTACCTTTGTCACTACAGTCTCTACCTGCAAGTCTTAACAACTAAAACAGAGCAAAAGCCCAGTTTGTCATTCTTCTAAAGTTCCAGATTCCTGGAATTTTTTTCAGCGAATACGGTTGAGCCACATTTTGCATTTTCTTCAACTAGTGTATTATTGGAGAACGTGTTTGGCAAATTCCTAAGAAGTAAGAAGTAATAAATCAAAAGAGTACCAAATTTCTTCAATTAAATTACCATTTTTCAGGGAACTAAAACAGGAAACAAGGTGATCCATACACAGCTTTAATAAATTAGACAACAAATTCAAAAATTCAAAATCCTAAGCGATTCATAGTTAAATTAAATCAGCTCTCAACGGAGAGAGAATCTAAGGCCTAGATGACAAATAAAGGAGAAAAAGAGTTGGAGAGAATTAAATGGGTTATAAATCAACTTGACTGAACGCCAGAAGCAAATGGCTTCACCAGCGGCCCCTTCCGGCGGTTCTCCCCTCCAACTTCAAGAGCACCTCAATTACAGCACTGACTCCAGCATCGGCGGCAGCAACAACAACGACGAACTCTCCTCTAGAGGCAATCGCAGTTGTAATAAAGCATTATGATAAAGCATGTATAGGAATATAACTCATGTAATTGCTGAAAAGTAATGTGGTAGCTGACTTAGCTAGGTTAGTTAGACAGTTAAACATTGTTTCTTGTATATATATACATTGATGTACAATTGATTAGGATTAAGTCAGATTAATCCGAAAATAATAAAGAGAATTCTTTCTTTTCTTCATGGTATCAGAGCCAAGAGACGAAAGTCATGGCAAATTTTCCTACATTTTCTCACTTACCAAACAGTACTGACAGATCAAATTTCACCTTCTCTCAAATGAGTTTCTTGAATCCACCACTACCTAGCTTACCCTCTCTATCTTTCAAACTTAATAAGAACAATTTTAGCTTTTGGAATTCAAAAATTTTTCCAGCTTTGAGTGCGTATGGACTTGAAGATTTTCTTACTGGAGAAAGAACTTGTCCTCCATCAGTTGTTGAGATCCAAGCCTCCGATGGATCATCTGTCATCTTAACTCAAAATAATCCAGAATATACTTTATGGTGTCGCATGGATAAACTGATTCTCAGTTGGCTTTTGGCTTCGATTTCTGAAACAATGTTTTGTTATGTTGTTAAGTGTAAAAGCTCTTTTGAGGTATGGCAAACTCTTGACCGATTATTTGTTTCTCAATCTAAATCTCAATTGATGAACTTGCGTAGCATGCTTCAAACTAAAAAGAAAGGTTCAATGTCTATTGCTGATTACATTCTGAAAATGAAATAAATTGGAGATAAGATCTCTGCTATTGGAAATCTCATGACTGATGATGAGCTGTTAACATACATTTATGGAGGCTTAGGTCCAGAATTTGAGTCTGTTGTGGTTAACCTTACTTCCAGATCTGATTTCATCACTATTGAAGAGGGTCAGCTGCATTTAGAGTCTCATGAGCAAAGACTTGCTCAGTATAATTCGAATTACACTGTTAATGTGCAAGGTGCAAGTGTAGCTCATTTCTCTACTACTGGTGTTCCTTCATACTCTGCTAATTTTGCTAAGAAGTTTAACAGTGGAAATCAGTATTCGTATAGGCAATCATCAGAATCATTTCATCCTCAATATTCTCCATTTTTCAGAGGAGGTCCACAAAATAACAGAGGCAGGGCAAGAGGAAAGAATTTTAATAAAGGAAAGATTATCTGTCAAGTGTGTGGAAAAGCTGGTCACTCAGCAATTCAGTGTTGTCATAGGTTCAATATTCAATATCAAGGCCCTATATCTAACACTAACAGAGCAGGTGTGGTCAATACAAATAACACTATGGTTGGATCTCAAACTAGTCAGAATTCTCAAGGTTTTCAAGGCAATTCTCAAGCATTTGTTGCTAGTCCTTCTATTGTGAATGATCCATCTTGGTACATGGATAGCGGAGCCACATATATACCTCCAATATGAACAATCTTACAATTCAAGCAGATTACAATGGTCTTGAGCAGCTCATTGTTGGAAATGGTAATACTCTACCTATTCAACATGTTGGTTCTACACAATTAAATTCCTTATATCCTGGTAGATTTCTTTCATTGAACAAAATTCTTCATGTTCCCAAAATAACTAAGAATTTACTTAGTGTGTCTCAATTTACAAAAGATAATGGTGTTATTGCTGAATTTTATGATACTTTCTATCTCATTAAGGACAAAATCTCGGGGAGAATTCTGCTTCAAGGAACACTTGAAGATGGCCTCTATAATTGCATGTGCCAACTGTTGCATCTTCTGCACTTGGTCTTTTCTCTAAGTCTGTAAATTCCTCTCAGAATTGCACTTCTATTCCTACAGATATGTTAAGTGTCAATTGTAATCAGTTTGATCTATGGCATAGAAGATTAGGACATCCAAATTGTCAAGTTGTATCTCGAGTATGTAAACTTCTTTCTCTTGATGTTACAAATGCTACTAAACAAAGCTTTTGCTTATCATGTCAATATGGTAAAGCTTGTCAAGCTACATTTCCAAGTTCAAGAAATAAAACAAAATTTCCTTTAGAACTTGTCCACTCTGACATTTGGGGACCTGCTCCTCTTTCTTCTGTAGAAGGTTATAAATATTATGTGCACTTTGTTGATGATTTTACAAAATACACTTAGATATTTCCCCTTCAAACTAGTTCTGAGGTAAAACAAATCTTTATTAACTTTCATACTCTTGTTGAAAAACAATTTGAAAAGAAACTCAAGTGTGTGCAAACAGATTTGTTGGGGTGGGGGGGGAGGTGTAGACAGAAGCCTTTTACCTTATCTCACAGCTCAATGCATTCTTTTTCGACATCCTTGTCCCTATCAGCATCAACAGAATGGGAGAGCTGAGAGAAAAGACAGACACATTGTAGAAGTTGGACTAACTCTCTTATCTCGAGCATCCATGCCACTTCAATTTTGGTGGGATGCTTTCCAAACTGTAGTCTATCTAATTAATAGACTTCCTTCTTCCACTTTGTCACATTATTTACCTTTTGAAGTTCTGTTTCATTCCAAAACGGATTATTATTTTCTAAAAGTGTTTGGATGTGCTTGTTATCCATACCTCAGACCATATAACAAAAACAAATTCAATTTTCCCTCTTCAAAATGTGCCTTCTTAGGTTACAGTCCTATTCATAAAGGTTATAAGTGTTTAAGTTCTGATGGGAGAGTATATATATCAATTAGTGTCAATTTTGATGAAATGGATTTTCTTTTTGTGTCTAATTTCTGTTCTCAATCTGATTCTTCTTCTAAGTCTGATTCTTCTCCAAATTCTGCTAATTGTAAATCTTCTTCTTGGATTTTTCCTACTTCCTTTTCATATGATGCTCACAATCAGGTTATAGCTTCCAATACAAGTCAGTCTCCTTCTATGTTGGCATGTGCAGATCAATCTCCTTTAGCAAGTGATCATAATCTCTCTTCTCACACTGTACACACTCATACTAATGATCATGTACAATCGGATAAATCATCATCTTTTAGCTCCCAATCATTAAACACTCATCCCATGCAAACCAGATCTAAAACTGGTCTCCTTAAACCCAAATTACCTTACTCTCTCTCAACCATCTCTAGTCTCTCTACTATAGAACCAACTACTGTCCAGGAAGCATTATCAAATCCTCAATAGTTAGCTGCAATGCAAGAAGAGTATCATGCTTTGATTCAAAATTCCACCTGGACTCTTGTTCCATTTCATGATGCTATGAATATTGTTGAAAACAGATGGGTGTATCGGATTAAGTATAATGCAGATGGTACTCTTCAAAAGTATAAAGCCAGGCTTGTTGCCAAGGGTTTTCAACAAACACCTGGTCTTGATTTCTTTGAAACTTTTAGTCCAGTTGTTAAGGCTTCAACAATTAGAGTCATATTAACATTGGCAGTTTCTTATGGCTGGGATATACAACAAGTTGACATCAACAATGCTTTTCTGAATGGAGATTTGCAAGAAGAGGTGTACATGGCTCAACCAGAAGGTTTTGTTGATACTACTCATCCATCATATGTGTGTAAACTTAACAAAGCACTATATGGATTAAAACAAGCTCCTAGAGCTTGGTTTGACAAACTTAAACAAGCTTTGTTGCAGTGGGGGTTTACTAATTCTGTTTCAGATAATAGATTGTTTGTTTGTCATTCTTCAGGAAAGAGTCTATATCTTCTGGTATATGTGGATGACATCTTGATAACTGGAAATGATTCTTCACTCATAAACAAATTAGTATTTGACTTGAATGAGTTGTTTGCTCTTAAAACCCTTGGATCATTAAGTTATTTCTTGGGATTTGAGGTTTACAGAGATGCTTCTGGTTTATATCCAACTCAAACCAAATATCTCAATGATTTGCTGGTTAAGAATAGAATGGTTGAAGCTAAAAGTAGTCCTATTCCTACATTATCCGGAACTAAGCTTTCTCTACGAGATGGATCTCCATTTGAACAGCCCTTTCTATATAGAAGTATCATTGGTGCCTTACAATATCTTACTCTGACAAGACCAGATATTGCTTTTATTATTAATAAACTTAGTCAATTTTTCCAAGCACCAACCTCTCAACATTGGCAAGCATTGAAAAAGGTGTTGAGATATCTAAAAGGTACTGCAAATTTTGGTCTTCACTTCAAACCAGCTGCACAAATTACTCTTGAAGCATTCACTGATGTAGACTGGGCAGGAAACTTGGATGATAGGAAGTCAACAACTGGTTATTGTGTATTTCTTGGAGGAAACTTAGTGCAATGGTGTTCTAGAAAATAAAAAGTTGTTGCAAGATCTTCTACAGAGGCTGAATACAGAGCATCAACAGATGCTGCAATAGAAATTGTATGGCTCCAGAGTTTACTAAAAGAGCTTAATGTTACTTTGGTGTCTTGTCCTATACTCTGGAGTGATAATATTGGTGCTAGTCTACTTGCTTCAAATCCTATGTTTCATGCCAGGACTAAGCATATAGAGATAGATGTGCATTTTATTAGAGAAAAGGTGACTGCCAAGCAACTTGAAGTTAGATATGTGCCTTCTGAATATCAAACTGCAGACTTGTTCACCAAACCACTTACTGTCAATCAATTTCAGTTCCTCAGAGACTAATTGACTATTAGAGCATCAATGCTTAGCTTTAGGGGGCCTGTTGATGAGCATCAAGCTAAGCTGGATACGTATGGATCAGAGTTACTACAGACTGATGCATAGTTGATGGATGTTATTGTTATTGTGATAAAAATCAGTAGTTGATAAGCTGCAGTTGTAATGAAGCATTATGATAAAGCATGTATAGGAATATGACTCATGTAATTGCTGAAAAGTCATGTGGTAGCTGACTCAGCAAGGTTAGTTAGACAGTTAAACATTGTTTCTTGTATATATATACATTGATGTACAATTGATTAGGATTAAGTCAGATTAATCCGAAAATAATAAAAAGAATTCTTTCTTTTCTTCAGCTCGCAACCCTGTCCTCTCCACCAGTCTTCAACCAACTATCCTCTCTAAACCACACTGAGCATGCCCTCTCTATGGGCCGATCCGCTATCTCTTCGCTCCAACCATCAGTCCATCGCCAAACGACGTCATTTTGGCTACTCTTTTTTTAAAAAAATAAAAATAAAAACGATGCAGTTTTAAATATATAGGTTGTTTTTTTTTCACTTTCTTATTTCCTTTTTTTAATTTTTAATTTAATGAATCATTATTTAACCATGAAATTATATTATTTAACTGTAACCTTTTTTTTCATATTCTTAATTCATAAATTTTTTGTAAATAAATATTAATTCCTTTCCTTGACTTTCAAATTTTACATTGTTTTCATTTATGTCTTAAAATTTTTCTGTTTATAAAGTTATATATTTTTTTAATGAATTAAAATTAAATTTTATTTTTATTTCATAAATAAATTAATCAAATGTTATTTATTTTAAAATTTCATATATATTTATATTTTATGAATTAATATAAAACATTTATTAATAATTTAATTTATTCATTACTTGAGGTTTTAGCAAATAGCTACGTGCTTGATCGAGATAAAGATTATAGATGGCCATCACAATAGGTTCGCCATGAGCCATGCGAAATTCTAATCTTCTTTCCACATTTGAAGATATACAGATAATTTCATCTTTTCATATTCATATATATATTCCTTGCTATGATTCATGTCAAGAAATTGATAATTAAGTTCAGTAAATGAGCAAAAAAATATGTGGATTTCAATTCAAAATTCATCATTTGGAGCTCCCAAGAGGCTCTTGATTTTGGGCTTGCTTAGTATTGTAAGCGCTTATATGAAACATTCAAGGGTTGAACTAAAGTAACTTAAGTACGATAGAGTCACTGATCTGATTTTACATGGGACAACCTTAAATTTAAAACTAAATAAAATTGAAACAGTGAACACTACCATGTTGCAGTAGTCTAACAGCATTAACGTGCAAATTCTCTACAAGTTATGCATTGATTATCGACATTTTTATGCAATAATAAAAATTGCTGACTGAAAATTATCAAGTTATAAATACCGTTGGATTTAATTTTAGGCATGTTCATGTTTAGGGCCTGAAAGAATTTGAGACTATGGCTGATTGGTTCCGTGTTGGATTGGACTCCTTTGGTCCTTAAAGTTCCCGGAGAGAAATATGATCATAAGATTAGGACTAGAACTGCTGCATTTTGATAGCCAGTGGACCAATTCTTTCTGTGACTTATTTTACGCCTCAATATTGCTACTCAGATGTTTCAAATCTGTCTTTTGATAACTTTTTTTTTAACAACTGCTTTATTTGCTATATGGTTTTTGCTGAACTCTGATTTGGTTACAGGATTAGCATTTGCTGCTTTGTTTAGTTTTGCAGTTATTGGATTTTGTCACTTAATATTGTCACTCTATATTGTTTGAGACATAATGGCCCTGAATTAAGTTTGTGGACTCTCTGGTATAAGTTTTGCTTTTGAAAAAGAGTTTCTCTAATATCTTTAAGGAAGACCGTTACCAGAGAGAAATTAGAAATATGAAGCAATTATTTGTCTACATTAATTTTTTGATAAGGATTATAAAAGTTAATTGATAGATGATTCCTTTGAAATGTATAACCAATAAAGTGGCCAGTTCTCTTCATTCAAATACATAAAAACTTTGTTTTAACTAAAAAAATTTCAAATATTAAAGTTGAAGCAGTTGGAGAATGGTGATGAAGAGATGTAGCACGCTGCTTCGTTTAGTTACAAAATTTAGTTCTTCACAAATTAACCCTTAAGTGACATAAAAATAACCAAATAACAAAAATAAAATAAAACAAAGGTAAACAAGCAAAAAAAATCAGCAAACTAGCTACATCTATATAACTAATTAAAATATGGCCAGGAACTTTCCTCCCACTAGTTCTGGTACATATTAATTGAAAGTGCATGGAATCCTTCATTAATCAAATCTTATTTACCTGTCATCTATTGCACGGTGCGTGAAAAATACGAATGAGAAAAGAAAGAGAGAAAATGTGAGTCATTACTTAATGCCTAATTGTGTGAGTGGGAGACATGTAAATAAGAAAGAAAAGAAGGTTTTGCAAACCCAAAAGATCCGCCTCTTTCAACGTAATTTTGGTAACGCGTTTGATGGCACATTAGGAAAACTTCAAGGAATGAAGTGTAATTTGAACCAAAAGAAAGAGAAAGAGAGAGAGACCAAGAGTCATTGTTTAACGCTAAATTTTGTAATTGTTTCTTTTTCCAAAAGTAGCTTGACAATTGATCACTAGATTTATACATTTTCCAGCAGCTTTACCACTGGTGCTCTATTAACATGCATCTATTACACGGTGCATGCTTTATTGCTTTTGGAATCGTTCATCGATGGCATATTAAAAAATTGGAAATGTGCTACCTTTTGAAGAATTAAAGTCAAATTAACCAAAAGAAAAGAAGAGGTAATTGTGTTGTCTTAGTGCAACGCTGGTTCTTTCCTGGCATTTTTCTATTAAAATATGAGTAATATTACTCTTACAAATTACTTATACAAACTTACTCATACAAACTGACGTGACATGATGTAATTTGATAAATGTATATTAATAATAAATAAATTGATTAACATGAGTGATGTGACGATCATATAAGACTATCACGTTAGTTTGTATAAATGAGTTTGTATAAGTAGCTTGTAAGAGTAACATTACTTTTAAAATATATACATCTATATAATTCTTTTGTTTTCCAATAGATCAGTTCAATATGAGGGAATTTATCTGAAAGCAACTATCATATTCTTCATAAAAGGTGAGACTACCTTTAAGGGGAAAAAGAAAAAAACAAGCGAAAATGCACTAAACAGCCAACTTTATATGCTCTAACCATTTAATAAGGAATTTCAGAAATTTTAGTTCAAATGTTAAAATTAGAAAAACAAACATATCATTAGATTAATTTATATATTGAATTCTATTTAGACTTTGATTTAATTCAAATATATTCAAATATTAGTCAAAAAAACAGTTATCCCCTAATACTCGCAAAGCAGTGCTAAATTATATGTTCACATAGTATTCCTCACTGCACAATTAAGACTTATATTTCACAAAAAAAAGGAGCCTCATTTCTTTCCATTTCAAAATTCTTAGGAAAAAGGAAACTTCTTAATTTAATGCGATATATAAATAACATTTCTAATAAAAAATATTTCATCAACATAAAAACATATTGTTTGTTGAATTGCATAAAATTTATCACATATAAACATGAATTCAACTGCTAATTGAGAATATTAACAATCAGAAATATATGATATAAGATATGAAGAAGTAATCATTTAATTAAATAATAATAGGCAAAGTATAAGTAATCAAATAAAATATATTATATAATATTCTAATAAAGCAATAATGTTATAGGCTTATAGCAGTTTACTTTGGAAGAAGAAAAAACCCGGTACTTTCACATGCAATGAACTCACTTTTTCCCCATCTTCTACTACACGGTGCTGTTGTTCCAATGACTCTGCTTTTGGACCTGAAGAAACCAAAAAGGTTGTCAACTTTTTAATGCTCTATTTTGTTCACATATGACATTGAACGCCCTTTTTCTCTATCTTTGATTACATGTACATCCACCGAGAATCAACTGGGCTCTATATTTAATCTTCACTTCACTTCTCTGTGAATACACTCCTAAGCATATCTCTTTTTTTCTTCTATTTCCAGTAAAATTAAGCAGAAAGATGGGTAGTTCATTGCGGCACGGTTTTGTCATCGGGAGCTCTCTCTTCTTGTTCTTCCATTTCCACGTTACTCTTTCCTTGTCTTTCAACTTATCTTCTTCCCCATCATCCAATAAACTTTGTTCCCCTCAACAAAGCTTTGCCTTACTCCAATTCAAGAAATCAATTGCAGTTGCCAGTTACAATCCTTCTCCCTGTTCAGATCCTCATCCTTATGCTAGGACAGAATCCTGGACGGAGGATACTGATTGCTGCTCATGGGAAGGGGTCACTTGTGATAGGTTCACAGGCGATGTTATTGGCCTTGACCTTAGTTCCAGTCTCCTTAATGGCATCATTCATGACAACAGTAGCCTCTTCCTCCTCCATCACTTACAGAAGCTCAATCTTGCTTGCAATGGAATGTTTGGATCCAAAATCTCACCCAAGTTTGCCCAATTCTTGAAATTGAAACATCTTAACCTTTCTTTCTCATATTTCGGAGGCGAAATTCCCATTGAGATCTCTCACCTATCAAATCTTGTTTCACTTGATCTCTCTAATTCTTTCTTGGGTGAAGGACAACTAGTAGTAACCAGAGAGAGCTTTAGTAAGATCGTGCAAAACTTAACTAAGTTAAGATATCTTCATGTTGACTATGCCAACATGTCTTCAGTTGCCCCCGATTCCCTGGTGAATCTGTCTTCTTCCTTGATATCTCTTAGTCTTGAAGGTTCCAACCTGCAAGGCTGGTTCCCGAATGATGTTTTCCACCTACCATTTCTACAGCGGCTAAGTTTGTCTTGGAATTTTTTTCTCACAGGGAATTTACCAAACTCCAACTGGAGTGTTCCCCTTAAACTGCTGGATCTCTCTCACACAAGTTTCTCAGGAGAACTACCGGAAACAATCGGCGGTCTTAAATACCTGAATGTGTTGGATCTTTCTCAATGCAACTTCAAAGGGTCCATTTCAACATCACTTGGGAATCTCACAAAAATCATTGCTTTGGATTTTTCAAACAACGATTTTACTGGTCAAATCCCAACATCTATATGTAATCTTGGGGAGCTTACCACATTATCTCTAAGTAATAACACATTTTCAGGACAGTTTCCAGACGTTTTTGGTAACCTCAGCAAATTAACTGATCTAGATCTTTCAAGAAATAACTTCAGTGGTCAACTGCCATCATCAGTATTCAACCTCACACAACTCACAGGATTATTCTTCGACGAAAACCAATTTGAGGGCCAATTTCCAAATCAAGTAAGTGGCCTTTCGAATCTAACTGAAATGGATTTTTCTTATAATTTCCTAAGTGGTCGAATACCATTTTGGTTGTTTACTCTGCCATCTGTGCAGTCTATAAAACTCAAAAACAATAGACTCACAGGTCCAATTCCAAGTTCCAAGTTTGAACTTCTGGAGCTTATTCACCTTGACCTGTCATCAAACAACTTTAGTGGCATTTTGGAACCAGACACATTCTCCATGTTGCAGAACCTCGAAATTCTTGACCTTTCACATAACAACCAATTGTCATTTGCTTCCAACTTTTCTTTGCCCAACCTTTGGGAGTTCCAATGCTCTTCTTGCAACTTAACTGACTTCCCAATTTTTTTGAGATACACAAAAAAATTGGACTTTTTAGACCTTTCCAATAACAGAATCTCTGGCCAAATTCCACTGTTTAAGCTGGGGTTTTGGCCAAATTTAAGCTATTTGAATCTCTCTAGCAATCTTTTAACAAGTTTTGAGCAAACTCCATCAGAGACAGAAAGTCCTCAAACACAACTCTTGTCTCTACCAACTTCTATTATGTTCTTTTCAGCTTCAAACAATAAACTGACAGGACAGATTCCTTCATTGTTTTGCAATTTGAGCTCTATAGGACATCTTCTCTTGTCTAATAATAGTTTGAGTGGAACAATTCCACAATGCCTAGGAAAGAATAATCAACTTTCACACTTGGACCTCCGGATGAACAACTTACAAGGCAGTGTCCCTCAATCATTAGCAATGAGTGATATCCGATATCTTAATCTTAATGGCAATCAATTGGAAGGACCATTACCCCATTTTTTTAATACTTTTAGCCGATTGGAAGTTTTAGATGTTGGGAATAATAAGATAAGTGGAACATTTCCTTATTGGTTAGCTTCTCTTCCAGGATTAGAAGTTCTTATATTGAGATCTAATAGATTTCATGGTCCCATTGTCTTTTCAAATTCAACATTCTCCTTCCCCGATTTGAGAATACTTGACCTCTCAAACAATCAATTTAGCGGTCATTTACCGACAAGATATTTTGATAGTTTTAAAGCTATGATGCAAAGTCCCTCTGATATTGATCGTATGGCATATATGGGAGACCACCCAACTTCTCATGATCCTTCTAAAGGCTCTTCTATTATAGAGTATTACTCAATGATTTTGGTGATTAAAGGAGTCCAAAGAGAAATAGATCGAGTGTTAACTATGTTAACAGTCATTGATCTGTCAGGCAACCAATTTGAAGGAGAAATTCCCAAAGTACTTGGGAAGCTTAATTCACTCAAACTACTAAACTTTTCCCATAATAAGTTTACTGGTCACATTCCACCTTCACTAGAAAATTTGACAGAGCTTGAGTCGTTAGATCTTTCCTCAAACAAGCTTATTGGAGAGATTCCTAAGCAATTGACAAGCCTTACATATCTTTCTATGTTAAACTTGTCATGTAACCAGCTTGTGGGATCTATACCTCAAGGAAAGCAATTTAATACCTTTGGAAATGATTCGTTTGTCCATAACTTGGAGCTCTGTGGATTTCCATTGTCAAAAAAATGTGACTATGATAAGGCACAAGAGCATGAGATAGGGCCAGCAACATTCCATGAAGAAGAGGATACTTCAAGCTGGTTTGATTGGAAAATTGCGATGATGGGTTATGGATGTGGATTGGTCATTGGTTTGTCTACGGGATATATTGTATTTGCCATAAGAAAACCGCAGTGGTTTATTAGGATGGTTGAAAGGAAGTTATTGACAAAGGCCAGAAGGTTTTCTAGAAGTTTCAGAGGAAGAAGAAATTGGTAAGTTAAGTGGTATGCTTCAATTGGTTTATGCCTGAATTTTGTTCACGCTCAATCAACTTTGTTATGTATGCTATTGTTTTCCTATATTTTTGGTATTCTAGTGTAAATACTTATTGCGATTTTTTTTAATTAAACCTTTTCGTTCTCAGATTTTTGAGAGTTAGTGGAGCTAGCAATTTTTGGAGAAGCATGAGCGTGATGCGGAATCTATGAAACTTTAATTAAGACTAGTCAGATTTTGTTTCTCTTTTCAAAGCTCAGATGTTATAAAACTATGCCAAGGTTTCTAAGAACTGTAGAGTTTTAGGTCCATAACATATGATGGAATAAATTGGTAGATACTACATTAACTAGTCCTTCTAAGTTGTCTTTGGCGTGGACTTATGGTGTGAAGTAGGCTCTTCGAAATGTTAAACACTTTGTAATGTGCAAAGAGTTTACTTTTCATCTACCTCCGAGTCATTCTTGAATTGAACAATTAATTATAACACTTCTTCTAAATGATCTGTTTTTTTTTTTTTTTTAATTGTTAAACGTTTTGGATGTTTGATGTGCGTAATAATTATTTATAAATTAAAAATGAATAATGCTACAATTAAAAAATTTTTACCTAGATTTTAATCCAAAATAAAATTAAACAAATTTGTGTATATCCTACGAAAATATATATAAGTAAAAAGGATATGTAAATTTCATAAGCATTGATATAAAATGAATCTTCTATAGTTTTAAAATTTTTAAAATACATGTAACTTAAATATCATACACTACAATAGATTACAGAATAATAATATACTTCATTGTTTTAAACCATCATCATCATCATCATTATCATAATAATAATAATTTTTTTAACTAAAAAATGAAAAAATATAGAAAAATATATGGTAAATACATCTTAAAGCACGTATTAGCTGGAAAACATTGTTCATCTCTATCTATTAATGCAATTGGAATTTCCAAAATATATATAGTATGGCTACTTCTTTAATTACGCTTGTAAACTTCTACACTGCATCGAGTGCAAAGAAAGATAACCATTATTTCTACATCATCAGACGTCTCCAACAGAGCCAATAGTAAAAGTTCACTGTATTAATTATAAAGATATGAACCTTGCTATGTATGTATAGATTTTGCCAATAGTAAGTATGTATAGATAACCAATATATGTATGTATGTATGTATGTATAGTTCAACAAAATTTTAACGGGAAGAAGATCAAGAATGCATACAATTAGACAGACTTGCGAGCTGGCTGCTTTTCCAAAGAGAGATGAGAGCCAACAGGATATGCCTTTGGCGCTGGCCACAGTTCCACTAGCATTTAGGTATCTTTATATATACATCTCACTTCGTCTTCCTGATCACTAATTTTAAGTTTCATTTATGTATATTTTGTTATGATTTGCTGATGTATCCATTTTTTAATTAATTAAGATACTCTCTCGGCTTGACACGCTCGAGTTTTTTAAAAATTTTATAGAACAGGCTACTGATATATTGATAAATGGTTATTATTCCTTTTCTTTTTTTTTTTTTAATCAATCACCACCGAAATATTTACCACTTATTAAAAGATGGGTGTTGGTTGTAAAATATTTAACTAAGTGAGTGGGATGAATAATATAGATATTTTAAGACTATTATCTATGAAAAAAAAAATTTCTTTTATATTTTTTCAGAAAATTTTTCAAATTTTAGGATTTTAGCAAAATTTTTCTTATTATTTTTTAAAAGAAACTAATTCGTTGTATATTTCCAATATTGGATATAGCCTTATTGTTCGAAAAAATTACTGGGCTTGGAAGGGTTTTAAAAATTATCACAAAATCCTGTACTATTATATTCCGATCCATTAGCAAAATAGTTTGATGTGTTTTTTTTTTTTACTTTTTTTAAAGACAAAATGTTAGAAGATTTTGTGTTATTGTAAATCACAAAAAAGGTCCAAGCCGTTAAACTTAAAATAATCAACATGTTGGTATTTGGCTCATATGAAAACAAAGTGGGAGAGATCCCACATTGCTTGAGAAGCAAAGTTGCGTCTCACATTGGCCTTATAAAAGAGGCCATGTGGGAGAAATATAAGTGTCCCAAATTGAAATATTTTTCACCCCCCTAAAGTTGTAAGGTCTTACAAATAAGACCTCATAGTTTAAGGGCCTTTCCGTAAGAACCTTAAAGTTTGTAATATTTGTTTTTCCCCCTTTGATTTCGGGTATTTGTAGTATTACCCAATTGTTTGGGTAATTATAGTTTGGCCCAACTATTTGAGTAATTACGTTTGACCCAACTATTTGAGTAATTACAGTTTGACCCAATAGTTGTGGTATTTGTATTGTGGGCCAAAAGTTTGTAATTCTCTTTGAAGATAGTAGAAAGTTTCTTCAGCGATGCCCGAGGACGTAGGTACTAATACCGAACCTCGTTAAATCCTGGTGTGTATTCTATTTCTGCATTGTGGTTGATTGGTTGCCTCTTTTGTTACTATTATATTCAATTATCTGGTATAGTTGTGTTGTGCATTTTGGATGTTCTGTTGGTTACCGCTTCCGCTTGTGCATAACAATTGGTATCAGAGCCGAAGGTTTTGGGTAGTTAGTGGCTATTTCATTGAAGCACTTACTACTGTTCTGGGCTGTTGATTTTGGATTGCTAGTTATTGAATATAATAGTTTGTTTGGAGCTTGGTTATTGGTGATTTGTGTATCGAGCTTATTTGTGAGAGGTTGTAATGGCTTCATCGTCTACTGTATCTGAGAAGACAGTGACTGTGACAAATGCAAAAATAGATGTTGAAAAATTTGATGGCCGAAATAATTTCGGCTTATGGCAGAGTGAGGTGTTGGACGGGTTGTATCAGCAAGGATTTGGATATTGTTCTGGAAGAAACAAAACCAGAAGATATCAGTGCAAGAGATTGGGACAGACTGAATATAAAAGCTTGTGGGTTGATTCGCTCTTGCTTGTGTAGAGAACAAAAGTATCCGTTCACTAAGGAGACATCTGCAAACAAATTGTGGAAGGCGCTGGAAAACAAATATATGAAGAAAAGCAATGAGAATCGGCTGTACCTATTGAAGAGATTGTTCCGTCTCCAGTTGAAACCAGGTACGAGCATCAGTTCTCATATTGATGAGTTTAATAAGTTAATTGCTGATTTGTTAAACTTAGATGAAACCTTCAAAGATGAAATTAAGGCTATGCTATTGATTGGCTCACTTCCGGATGAATTAGATCATTTATGCATTACTCTTATCCATGGAAAAGATAAACTGTCTTTTGAAGAAGTTTGTTCTGCTTTGTTGAATTATGAAATTCGTAAGAAAGATCAAAGGGAACATAGGGATGAGTCAGTAGATGCATTGACAGTGAGAGGGCGTAGTCATAGTAGGAAACCAGGAAAAAGGAGAAAATCTTGGTCGAGGGGTAGATTAGGAAAAGATGAGTGTGCCTTTTGTCGTGAGAAAGGGCATTGGAAGAAAGATTGTCCTAAGTTGAAAAAGAAAGAAAAGGGCAAGACTGTTTCTGATGCATGTGTTGTTGAGCGTAAGGATGATAGTGATTCAGATATATGTCTAGTTGGTCATCCATCCACTTCTGTTTCTGATGAGTGGATTACGGATTTGGGTTGTACTTATCATATGTGTCCACATCGGGATTGGTTCTTTCAGTTTGAACAGCTTGATTGTGGAGTTGTGTATATGGGCAATGATGATATTTGCCATACTGCTGGGATAGGTTCGATCCGTTTGAGGAATCATGATGGACTGACTAGAGTTCTGACAGATGTTCGGTATGTACCGAAGTTGAAGAAGAATCTCATCTCTTTGGGAGCCTTGGAATCTAAAGGCTGTGGTATATCTATTCGAGATGGTATTCTGAGGGTCACTTCAGGCGCTATTGTGGTATTGAAAGGCACTAGGAGGAACAACTTGTATTACTATAATGGTAGTACAGTTACTGGATCAGCGGCTACGGTTTCTGATAATGATGCAGATTCAGAGATTACGAGACTGTGGCATATGCGTTTGGGACATGCAGGTGAGAAAGCCTTATTCAGTTTGGTGAAACGAGGCTTATTGAAAGGTGCAAAGACCTGCAAGCTGGATTTCTGTGAGCATTGTGTTCTGGGAAAGCAGAAGAGAGTGAAATTTGGCACCGCTATTCATAATACCAAGGGTATTCTTGATTATGTTCACTCAGATGTGTGGGGACCTACTAAAACCGCATCTATGGGAGGTAGGCACTACTTTGTTACTTTTGTTGATGACTTTTCCAGAAGAACTTGGGTGTACTGTTTGAAATCAAAAGATGATGTACTTCGTGCTTTCCTTAAATGAAAAAAGATGATTGAGACACAAACTGGCAAGAAGATCAAGCATCTCAGAACAGATAATGGTGGTGAGTATTGCAGTGATCAGTTTTTGAAATTGTGTCAAGATGAAGGTATTGTACGTCATTTTACTGTTAGAGGTACACCGCAGCAGAATGGGGTGGCAGAACGCATGAATCGGACTTTGCTGGAGAAAGTTCGGTGTATGTTGTCTAATGCTGGGTTAGGCAAGGAATTTTGGACTGAGGCTGTGACTTATGCGTGTCATCTCATTAATCGTCTACCTTCAGCTGCTATTGGTGATAGAACTCCATTGGAGGTATGGTCTAGACAACCTGTTTCTGATTATGATTCTTTACATGTTTTTGGTTCTACTGCATATTATCATGTGAAAGAATCTAAGCTGGATCCTAGAGCCAAGAAAGCGATTTTCTTGGGATTTGCTTCAGGAGTGAAAGGATATCGTCTTTGGTGTCCTAGTTCGAGGAAGATTGTATCCAGTAGAGATGTGACATTTGATGAGTCTTCAATGTTGAAGAAATCAGAAAACCAGACAAAGGTGAATGGTACTCCACAGCAGGTGGAGCATACTCAGCAGCAGGTGGAGTTTGAAACGACGACATTGAACCCAGTTAGATCTGTTGAGACAGATGTTGATACTCCTATGACAGAGGAGGATTTGGGAGATGATGGAGAGGGTTCTACTCAGGAACCTCAACAGCAACAAGAATCTATTGCAGTTAATAGGCCAAGACGTGAGATTCGCAGACCTGCTCGATTTGCTGATATGGTGGCCTATGCACTTCCAATTGTAGATGCTGATGTTCCTTCCACTTATAGAGAGGCAGTCAGATGTTCTGAAGTTGATGAGTGGAAGACAGCTATGAGCGAAGAGATGCAGTCTCTTCAGAAGAATGAAACTTGGGAGCTAGCTCAACTACCGAAGGGTAAAAAGGCAATTGGGTGCAAATGGGTATATGCAAAGAAAGATGGATTTCCTGACAAGAATGACATCCGCTACAAGGCAAGGTTGGTAGCTAAAGGCTACGCTCAGAGGGAAGGAATTGACTACAATGAGGTATTTTCTCCAGTTGTGAAACATTCTTCCATTAGAATTTTGTTGGCCTTGGTAGCTTAGATGAATATGGAACTAGTTCAAATGGATGTAAAAACTGCATTTTTACATGGTGACTTGGAAGAGGAAATCTATATGACTCAGCCAGAGGGATTCAAAGTTGCTGGTAAGGAAAATTTAGTATGCAAACTGAAAAGATCGCTTTATGGTTTGAAGCAATCTCCAGACAGTGGTATAAGCGATTTGATCGGTTTATGATGGGTCAGAAGTACACAAGAAGCAAATTTGATAATTGTGTGTATTTTCGGAGGCTACGTGATGGTTTTTTCATTTATCTACTTTTGTATGTTGATGATATGTTGATAGCTTCGACGAATGTTGAAGAAATTGTAAAGTTGAAGACTCAGTTGAATCGAGAGTTTGAAATGAAAGATTTGGGTGAAGCTAAGAAGATTTTTGGCATGGAGATTAGCAGAGATAGAGGGAGAAGCAAGATTTGTTTGACTCAAAAGCAGTATCTGAAGAAGGTATTACAGTGGTTTGGCATTACAGAGCAGTCAAAACCTGTAAGTATCCCACTTGCTCCTCATATGAAACTCAGTGCATCTTTATCTCCTAGTACAGATGAGGAACGAGAGTATATGTCTCGAGTTCCGTATGCTAATGCATTTGGTAGCCTGATGTATGCTATGGTGTGTACGAGACCCGACATTTCACATGCAGTTGGAGTTGTGAGTAGGTATATGCATGATCCTGGTAAAGGACATTAGCAAGCAGTGAAATGGATTTTACGGTATTTGTTGAGAACCGTAGATGTTGGCTTAGTCTTTGAGAGGGATGATACATGTGGTCAGTGTGCTATTGGTTATGTTGATTCTGATTATGCTGGTGATTTGGATAAATGTCGGTCGACAACCGGTTATGTGTTTACTCTTGCAAGAGCACCAGTGAGTTGGAAGTCTACTTTACAGTCTACAGTGGCTTTGTCTACTACAGAGGCAGAGTATATGGCAATGACAGAGGCTGTGAAGGAAGCTATTTGGTTACAGAGATTGCTAGATGAATTGGGAATTGGGCAGAAGAAGATTAGTCTTTATTCTGACAGTCAGAGTGCTATTCATTTAGCGAAGAATCCAGTGTTCCATGTTCGTACGAAGCATATTGATGTTCGGTATCATTTTGTGCGTGAGATCATTGATGAAGGGAGAATCTTACTTCACAAGATTGGGACTGCCGAGAATCCCGCAGATATGTTGACTAAGGTTGTGACAGCGATCAAGTTCAGTCATTGTTTGGACTTGATCAACATTGTGCCTGTTTGACCGCGCCATTGGGCGCATTAGAAGGCGTTGCAGTTGTGATAGAGAATGTGGGGAAAAGAAAAAATTTGTGATGGGTCGGCATATTCGCCAAGGTGGAGATTTGTTGGTATTTGGCTCATATGAAAACAAAGTGGGAGAGATCCCACATTGCTTGAGAAGCAAAGTTGGGTCTCACATTGGCCTTATAAAAGAGGCCATGTGGGAGAAATATAAGTGTCCCAAATTGAAATATCTTTCACCCTCCTAAAGTTGTAAGGTCTTACAAATAAGACCTCATAGTTTAAGGCCCTTTCCGTAAGGACCTTAAAGTTTGTAATATTTTTTTTCCCCCTTTGATTTTGGGTATTTGTAGTATTACCCAATTGTTTGGGTAATTACAGTTTGGCCCAACTATTTGAGTAATTACGTTTGACCCAACTATTTGAGTAATTACAGTTTGACCCAATAGTTGTGGTATTTGTATTGTGGCCCAAAAGTTTGTAATTCTCTTTGAAGATAGTAGAAAGTTTCTTCGGCGACGCCCGAGGACGTAGGTACTAATACCGAACCTCGTTAAATCCTGGTGTGTATTCTATTTCTGCATTGTGGTTGATTGATTGCCTCTTTTGTTACTATTATATTCAATTATCTGGTATAGTTGTGTTGTGCATTTTGGATGTTCTGTTGGTTACCGCTTCCGTTTGTGCATAACACAACAAACTTCACTAATAACAAGGGTCATTATGATGATTTTTGATGTCTTTTGTAGAGTTAATCAAATTAGGACAACCCATTTCATAAGAGACTACGAGATACTTTAATCTTTGATTAAGCAGAAAATTATTATTATTATTATTATTGGGAGATATATTTCTACAATTACAGAGAGAACTTAATCATAATTAACTTAACCAACTTAAAATTCTTCTAAAATTCTAGAAACCATATTAAGATAAAAATATATATATTCTACCACTGCATGAGCAATAAGAGCTCGGGCGGCCCAAACTTTCAGGAGTAATGATAACACACATAAACTGAATTAGACGCGATTGATAATGTACGCATTCATTCAATTTGTGAGAGCTTGTCTCATATTCGAAATAGGAATTAATATCAAAAAACTTATTCAATTTTAAAGAAGGGTAAATGATATTACATCCCCCATGCCTTGCCTTAAGGTCTAGTCCCCAACTGTTTGGTTTAATATCATAAACCTCCGTTAATCATTATTTTTGTCTATTAAATCATGTATAGATTGATTAGCTTTGACTTGGATAAAGACAAATGTACCCTTTATTTTGGTATAAAGCCATTGATTTCGCAAAAAATATATAAGTTTATGCTTAATTAATTAAATTAATTGAGTGGGAGGCATGTGTATATAAGTTTATGTTTGCCTTCCTTCAACATCTACAATATTACAGTTAGACATTAAGAATATAAAATAATGAAATGAGAAATATTATTTTATTAAGCTTAAGCTCAGTATTTATGCAAGTGCGATACACGTGAAAGAACCCTCTCCTAGATTCAAGGAAACTTTCCTTGAATCCCGGTAAGAAACAAACCACTCTACATTCTAGAAACAGAGTCCTAGTTACTCTGCTTATTATACACGTGAACTTAAGCTTCTACAAACATGAGCTGCATGCTGAGCTGGAGATGGAGACCTCAACACTTTCTCTTCTTAACAACTGGCTTGACACTCCCCCTCAAGCGATGCTACTCTGAAGGTGCAGTAAACTTGCCACTCAAGAACTGAAATTGTTTCTGAGACAAAGGTTTCGTAAAGATGTCAGAAGTCTGGTGATATGTGGGAACATATCTAACTTCAATATCCTTAGAAGCAACTTTTTCACGTATGTAGTGAACGTCCACCTCAATATGTTTGGTCCTATAGTTAAAAATAGGATTAGATGCTAAGGATTTAGCTCCCAAATTATCACACCAAACCACAGGACGTCCGGATATAGACAACCCAAGTTCACAAAATAATTGCTTTATCCAAGCTACTTCAGTAGTAGCTTGTGCAAGAGCTCGATATTCAGACTCGGTGAAAGAACTTGAAACAGTTTTCTGTTTCTAGAGCTCTACTGAATGAGATTTGAACCAAGAAAAATTCAAAATCCAGAAGTAGAACGCCTGTCATCTATATTGCTGGCCCAGTTTGCATCTGAAAAAACATCCACAGTAAATTGCTGGCATGGTTTGAAATGTAAACCAACATCAATTGTCCCATTAAGATATCTTAATATACGCTTGCATGCTTTCTAGTGATTTACTGCCACACCTCCAATAATACTCATTCAAAGTTTGGCAAAAGGCAGTCACATTGTGGAAAAATCACAGTAACTTAGCAAACTCAACTTTCATTTCTATGGAACAAAGTTCCATGTCACAACCACGGTATATCATGAAATATATAACATTCAAAAATATTTTATCAAAGAGAATCACAAAACAAATGATGTTGCAGCGGCCTGTGGTTGTCAAGGGAACTCTGTCAATCTTGTCCAAAAATCCTCCATCAATCATCGTAAACAGTGATCACCTGAGGCGCATAATAAATTTTAATGAGTATAACTCAGTAAGTAAGCTATTTAAAATCACTACAATGTCATAACATCAATCTTTAAGTTACTGGATAGATTACTGTTCATTACTTGTCTCATAGGTTAATAGATAACTTGTTAAAGAAGTCATCAAATATTGTTCATTGTACATGACCCGCGCTCCTGCGCAAAGGATATTGCACGGGAGCGCCAAGTTTCTGTTTCAATTGTTTCCTGAGTTTCAGGACAGCACTCCTATGCCAACTCTCTATCCCCAACTTCTTGGGTCGGTGAAGGTTGCACTCCCGCACAACATATATGGCGCTCCTGCAGTAATTCAAAGTTTTAACTTCTCTGTTTCTCATATATGCCTACCCACACCAATACAACTTGCATTTCATACATTATTTTCTTAAGTCATAAACATTCCATATGCACATTCATAAATACGTCCCTAATCTTATACAAGCTTTTCTCAAGCCTTTCTCAATAATCATTGACATATGAGTAAATTATACCCTTGCAACCTTAGGGATATACATATTCATCACATCATGTCACATTTTATTACATATCCATATTCACATAAAATGACACATTCGCACACGTATACGTACATGTCTCATATCATATACGTCTCTTTTAGGCCATTCATTTTCACACACATACATATTACATATTTAAAGCTAGCCTATTGTCCGATTTGGACTTCAAGAGGTGGCCCAACCTGTGCCACTTTGTATCCTCGCAGTTTTATTTTCGAAACCTCAACAAGTGGCCCGTGGCACTTTGTATTCCGAAACGCATTTTCTAACTATGGGCAGACACTTCCAACCCATAACGCGGTTACTAGCTTCACAAGCATGTGACACTTTGTGTTGTGTGTGGCACTTTGCGGTCATTTTGACCACTAAGAGGTTGCTCACACACATAACTTCAAGAGGTGGCCCTCATAATAGAATGAGCACATTCTCATTTCACACATATTTCTCACATGTGACACTTGTGTGTGGCACTTTGAGGTCATTTTGACCGCCAAAAGGTAGCTCACATAAATAACTTCAAGAGGTGCCCCATAAACAAATGTACACAACCACATAAAGAACGATCAAAGTCTTAAGGTAAGACATTCCATCCACGTATCACAATTCAAATTTCAATCACAAAAGTGAAGCTCTGAGTTGACTTTCCAAATATTATAACAGATCACATTCAACCTTAGAGCTTTTCACTATCACAACTCATCTCACTTTAACCAAAGATTCACAATTCCATTCATCACATATTCCACAAAATAGTCACATTATAAAATCAAACCATAAAATATAGCAATATGTTTATTATGCCCTCAAAGGTTCAACTTACTTACCTTATCGGATTTCCGTTGCCGAATCTTGAGTTCAACATAGAAACATAACCAAAATGTTTCAAGATTCACATAACACATTGACAACACAATCCCCTTTTTAATACATACTCCATTACATGATGTCTATAAGGCAAATTCCCTATCCAAAACTTGCACAATTTGATAAACAACATAAGCACACTTATAACATGTCTCCCTAAAGTTTTCGGAGCATAACAAGGTTGTTGGCCCACTCAAAGCTCACTTAGCCTAGCATTTAACCATTCTTGCCACGACATCCTTCACTGAGCAGTACTTCTTTAAAAATTTATAAAATCTTCAATTTAAATCAAATCATTACAAAACTTTACATTCTCATGCAAAATACATACAAGAACCACCATACTAAAAATCACATCTTTTTAAGAGATTTTGGTCATTCAAAAGCGATTGTTTCCATTTGCTCTATTCTGAAAGTCAGAATTTTCAGATTAATCAGTCTAACTTTGAAAATTCACCATAATTCACACAAGGCTTCAACGATGATGAAAATTTCTAGTCTCAAATAGAACATATTAAAGGGTTAGCATACCAAAATCAAGCATTTTTACGAAAGTTTAACCCCTCAACTGATTTTCATTTCCCATGATCTTTTTTAGAACAGGGAAGGTGTGAAATTCAGGACGGCAGTTCACCAAAAATCATGTATTATGAATTTTTGAGTGATTCCAATTTCTACATACTCCTATGTATATCTAGTTCACTTGTAAAAGTTTCAAAATCAGAGGACAACTCTGTGATTTTTAGGAATTTTCGTTCCCCCTACTGTTCAATGTAAGAACCCTGCAAGATTTGAATCCAAGTTTCATTTCTTGCTCTCTAACTTCACCCTATCCTTCTAATTTTGCCATAGCTCACTCAAATTCATCTTTCTTAATAAAATTCAATATACATACAAGGCAAGAAATGCTTAGTTTTATCCAAAATCCTTAATACACTTTGCATAATCCATGACTGGAACTTAGAGGAAGGATGAGTGTTACCTTGTACTTCTTCCTTCTTCTAGACTTCTTGATGAAGCTAAGGGAAAGAAGAGAGAAGGGGCTGGAAATCTCTTTGTGGGATGAGAGCAAAAAGATTAGGAATTCTCTAGAGGCTCTCTCCTTTTGTAGATAAACATGTGAGCCAAATTTCACTTTAGGCCTAAATTTCCTCTATCTACATTTAGACCCTCTAATATTTAATTCTTTGCATATACTATAGCATGCACACACCTATACAATAATACACAAACATTATAATACAATATGGATGTCACATTTACAGTAGGAACCTTAAGAAACTGACTTAACTTATTTACAGCAAAAGATACGTTAGGTCTCGTCATGGTAAGATACTGCAAGGCTCTGATTAAGCTTCGATATACTTTAGGATGATCGAAAAGCTCAATGTCATGTAGCCATAACTTTGCTCTAGTAGCCATACGAGTAGGACAGCTTTTAGATGTATTTATATTAGTCTTCAACAAGAGCTCATTTATATATTTTGCTCGAGTCAAATGCAAACCTGAATAATTCCCGTAAGCTTCAAAGCCAAGAAAATAGTTAATGGATCCCAAAGTCTTAAGTGAAAAAGTTTTGTTCAAATCTGTCATAACTTGGTGAACCATCTTATCATCAGAGCCTGTAATGAGAATATAATCAACGTATACTAGAAGGTAAATTGTAATCCCATTATGTTGAAAAATAAAGAGACTAGTATACGATACTGAGTTGACAAATCCCCAACATAACAAAGCTTCTTTCAACTTCTCAAACCAAGCTCTAGGAGCTTGTCTGAGACCATATAATGCTTTGTTAAATTTACAAACATGGTTAGGAAATACAAAATCTTGAAAGCCCTTAGGTTGTTGCATAAACACTTCTTCTTGCAACTCACTATTCAAAAAGGCATTGTTTATGTCACTTATTGTATATCCCATCCTTTAGAGACTGCAGTAGTAGAAATTACATGAATAGTAGATAGCTTTATGATAGGGCTAAATGTTTCAAAGAAATCCAACCCAGGTGTCTGCTAAAAACCTTTGGCAACTAGTCTTACCTTATACCGTTGTAGGCTACCATCTCTGTTATATTTTATTCTAAACATCCATTTGTTGCCAACGACATTCATATTAGGATTCCAGGGAACTAAGGTCCATGTATTGTTTTTTTGCAATGCTTGAAACTCATCATTCATAGCAGCAGTCCAATTTACATTAGATAAAGCTCGTGTTACACTAACTGGTTCAGATATATAATGTGTCCAACGTTTCATAGCATAGACTCTTGGTGGTGGCAAAGACCTTTTTTTTTTGCTCGAGTGAGCATGGGATGAGAGTTCACACTAGAAGGTTTAGAACGTGAAGTGGTCACAGGTAGTAACACTTCTAAATTTATTCCAGAGTGGCTAGATACTGAATTAGATATAGATGGATTTCTAGTAAACTTCTCTTCATCAAGAGGAGAAATTGAAGAAGGCATTGAAGCTTGACAAGGTGAAGTGTTTGGTGAAACAGAGAAAGAGTGAACTGATCGGAAAGAACTAATCTGACTAGGAGGATGCTGACTATCAATATTTGTTTTATCGGTAGAATAAAGGAACTGAGATGGAAATATCCCATAACTGGAAGAAATATTAGATGACGGCATACTAGAGGAGGACTGAGTTGACTGACAATCTTTAGTTTGATAGGGAAAAGAATCTTCATCAAATGAGACACTTGGAACAATAGACACACGACCTGATTCATGGAGACACTTATAACCTTTGTGAAGTAAACTATATCCCAAAAAAATACATTTGGAGGAATGAAAGTTAAGCTTATGTTTGTTGTAAGCTCTCAGAAAGAGATAACAAGCACATCCGAAAACTTTTAGATGAGTATAAGAAGGTTTAAGATGGAAAAGTACCTCAAAGGGAGATTTACCACCAAGAATGGGAGTAGGCAGTCTATTAACAAGATATACAGTAGTCTGAAACGAGTCCCACCAGAAAGAGAGTGGCAAAGAAGCTTGTGCTAACATAGACAATCCAGTTTCAACAATCTTCCTATGCCTTCTTTCAACTCGTCCATTTTGTTGATGTGTATACAGACAAGAGTATCGAGAGAGAATATCGTGGGCCGAAAAATAAGGAAGTAAGGCTTTATACTCCCCTCCAGAATCAGACTTTAAACATTTTAGAGGATAACCAAATTGCCTCTCAGCCATTTGATGAAATTGGATAAAAATCTAAGCTACTTCTAATTTGTAGCACAGAGGAAAAATCCATAGAAACCTGCTCTAATCATCAAGAAAATGCACATAATAACGGAATCCTTCTCTAGATAAAATCAGAGCTGGCCCCCATATATTGGAGTGAACAAGAGCGAAAGGTTATGTTGCTTTATTATAAGAAGAAGAAAACACAAATTGCTTTTGCTTTCCAAGTTGACATGAAGAACAGAATTCTAATAACAAACCCCTTGAAGGCAGAGGCTTATTTATCTCACAAAGTATAGATTGTACAACTTTAGCATTGGGGTATCCAAAGCAAAGATGACAAACAGTCGCATTATTACAATTCAATATAGAAGCAACATTAGTGAAGTACAAAACAGGTTAAGTCTTAGCTAAAGTTGACATGCTGCACTTGGACTGCATCCTTATGAAATTTGAAGAAGGCAGCTCTAAACAATAGAGTCCATTCCTAAGTGTTCCCAGCGGCAAAATCTTCTTGGACTGCATATCCTTAACATGACAATGAGTGCCAAAGAATTCAACAGATAGCTTATTATCATAAGTAAACTTAGAAACATTTAGAAGGTTTTTTGTAATGCTAGGAACATGCAATATATCATGCAAAACCAGTGACTTAGACCACTTAGGTAAATTATTCTTTGCAAAACCAATATGACATATATTCAATTCATTACCATTACCAACTTGAAGCTTTTCTAAACCTACATAAGTATCCTGAACTTGAAGATTATGCAAGTTTGCAATTATATGATCCGTAGCTCCAGTGTCCATATACCAAGATGGATTAGAGACAGTCTGCGATGTAGCAAGAAAAGCTTGTGAAGGATGTGTAGCAAATGTTGGCACGTTAGGCTGAGTATTTGTAGGCAAGACTTAATGAAGAAGAGCTTGAGAAGATCGATATTGAGACTGAAAGTGTAACAACCGTAAATTTTTTAGGGCTATAAAAGTCTTTGTGGGAGTTGGACAAGGATTATAATAAAAAAAAAAAGAGTTTTATTTATATTTAAATTAGAAGTTTTATCTCTTTTAGAATACCTTAACCTCATCTAGTATATAAGCAATATTATAATATTGTAAATAGGGTTTTTAACGTAAAAATTTAGGGGAGGCTTTGGAACTCAGAGATTTCAAGGTAAGATTATATTTCTTTTAGTTTGATTTAATAATCTTTACTAGAATTATTTTTGTTGCCTAGATTTGTGCTAGGATTTCTGCAGATGATTAATGAACAGCTTAGGATTTTTGAATTTATTAGGATACTTAAAATTCGATTTTCAGTCTGGTTTTTTTATATGTTCTTATAAACATATATATGAACATGTGAAATTTTATTTCACAAAAAAACATTAAGATTTCAATTTATTACGAATTTTTGAACTCTTTGTTGAAAACCTGGAAAATACTGTGATTTCTGGATGTTACGAATTTCAGAAATTTTTTCATATGCTAGAGGAGTCATAAATTCCTCAAATTTTATATGGTACTTCTCCAAGATTATATATACGTTTCTGTAAATTTTCATGATTTTTAAACGTGTATAATAAGTTTTACAAAATTTTGAGTTTGAAACGTTTTAATCTGAAAATTCTGGACAGGATTGACTGGCAGAAAACGAAAATCATTTAAAAATAGTTTCTGAACGTAATTTTCTTTGAAAAATTTTCAGTTGAATACTTTATGTGTCTAGTTCGCCTCTGAAAAATTATAGGTTAATCGGATTAGGATATAATTTTCTAAAATTTCTGGAATGACCTCTGTTCTGGGTATCTGACTTAGGTAGAACGGTTTGTTTAGGAATTTTAAATGAATTTTGTAGAACATTTGAGGTTTTGAGATTATGAATTTATCAAGATGTTTTTTGGTTATGTCTTAGGACAATCGTTGGACGAGTAGGAGCTAGGATATTTGCCTTTTTGGATCGATCAAGGTAAGTAACATCATACATGTACTATGATTAAAGTGTAACATGTTTTTAATGAATAGTTTGATTTGTTAGAAAATATTTTTATGTTATATCATATGGATTATTTTCTGTATTTAGAATATAAATTGTGGAATTAGAGTTTTAGCAAAGCTTTTAAATTGATTCTCAAAAAAAAAAAAACCGTTTTTATGTTAAAGGCAGTTTTTTAGTGAAAGGAACTTTTGACGAACTTATTATTATCTACGAAAAGTTATTAGTATATGTACTTTGAGAACCGTGTTATTTGCAATGGTTTTTGAATGTTTTGACTCATTGTCCATAGTATCTGAATACCGATATGAATTCTGAACCCAGCTGTGGTATTAGTGTGCACACGACTTTTGGGCCGGGTCACCAGGATTACAGGTGACATACTTTTGGGCCGGGTCACCAGGATTACAGGTGATATATTGTCTGATTTCTGGCCGGGTCACCGGGATTACAGGTGACATATTGTCTGATTTCTGGTCGGGTCACCAGGATTACAGGTGACATACTTTTGGGCCGGGTCACTGGGATTACAGGTGACACATTTTGGGCCGGGTCACCGGGATTACGGGTGGCACTATGTGACAAGAGTCGATAAATGTTTTCTGACCTTTAATGATTGTGAATTGTTTCTTTGATCTTAAATGTTTCAAATGCTGATGACTATGTTTTTGTTAAGATATGATTTTTGGAATTAAAGTATTTAAACTATGAATTTTATGATGTTTTTATAATTGTTTTAAGATACTAAATGGTTGTGTATGATTTTACTTACCGAGTTGATGGCTCACCCCTCGTCTCTAACATTTTATCAGAGTAGCGCAGCGGAAGAGTGGTTGGGCTTGATGGTTGATGTCGATGCTTTAGTTCATTTTTTGGAATTATGCAATAAGAAGATCCCTTTTTATTTTAATAATTGTGTCTGGAACTTTAGATTATTAGACTTTGTTTTGACGTAGAGAGATATTAAATTTGTTGTTATGTTCCCTATTTTCTAATAAGAAGATTTATTGAAGTTTTTATTTAGAGGTTTATTGTTCGTAATGTCCAAGTATATTAGCAATATTTGTGTTTCGGTTTTGGGGCGTTACAGAAAGCCATGCATTTGATTTGGATGCATTCCATATGGAGTACCAGGACCATGATTACCATGAAAGTTAGCATCAAAATGAAAATAACATTGCAGAGCTGCATTTCCAATCTTGTTGCATAACTGACACACTAGTTTGCCACGACCTGCATTTTGACCTCGTCCTCGACCTCCACGAAAAGGCATAAATTGCTGCTGAAAAGAAATAGCGCCTTGTTGACAAGAGGACTTCTTATTAGCAAAATACGCTATTGCTGGACTACATGGTTTGAACCTCAAACGCACAAGCACTATGTAACTGCTCTAATCTAAGCTCATGATGTTGAAGCAAATACTGTGCTTCTTGTAAAGAAACAAAGTCACGTTAGCAGTGAGATTAACAATAACTGCATCAAATTCTAATCCAACACCACCAAAGACATACATGAGGAGTTCATCATCAGTGATGACATTAGGAAAAGACTAAAAGTAAGGTTTGTCACTGGTACATATTGATGGCGATTTTAAAACTTGTTAGAAATCAAAGTCTAATTTACAAAGGAGTCAAAAGTTGTATTTAAAGAAGTGCAATTTGAATATTTTAGGTGTCTGACCTTTCCACTTTGAAATTGAAGGAGTGCAGGATCCAAATGTAAATCCAAATGGCTTAAACCGTAGGTGGAAAAAAATCCTCCTTGTCCGAATACCATATTGTCCGTCTTTGTCAATATATTATATAATATGTCCAAGACTTTAATGGAAAGACAAGTCTCAAAAGTATTGCATGTGATCTTATTTATTTTTAGTAATTATGACTCTAGTTTTATATTAACATAAAAGAACTGTCTTTGACATTCCATATTAACACCTTCTTTGTTTGCATATATTTAAGGATAGATATTTGGTCTTCATAAATCATCTCTCTCAACAATCATTTTCAGATTTCTTCACATATCTTCCATTTCCACTAACAATTATAGAGAAAGATATGGGGCAACTCTACTTATTCTTTTTCTTGCATTTTCAAGTTATTCTGTCATCAGCACAGAAATTTTGGTCCCCTGAACAAAGCTTTGCATTACTCCAATTCAAGAACTCCCTTTATCTTGAGGAAGGTGGTCTCTGTGATTCTTATCCTAAGACAAAGTCCTGGAAGAAGAATACTGATTGCTGCTCATGGGATGGGGTCACTTATGATTCCCTCACTGGCCACGTTACTGGCCTTGACCTCAGTTCCAGTTGCCTTTCTGGCACTATTGATGACAACAGCACCCTCTTCCTCCTTCATCACCTCCAGAAGCTCAATCTTGCGCACAATACTTTCGATGAATCCTACCTCTCACCCAACTTCGGTCAGTTCAAGGAATTGACCCATCTTAATCTTTCTTCAACTCATATAATTGGCCAAATTCCCTCTGAAATATTTCACCTGTCTGAGCTTGTTTCACTTGATCTCTCTTATACTATTCTAGAGTTATCAGTAAGGGAACTAAGCAGATCAGGTAGTTTCAATACGATGTTGCAGAACCTCACAAAATTACAACATCTTAATCTCGATCTCGTTGACATGTCTTCAGTTTCACCGTCTTCCCTGGTGAACCTGTCTTCTTCTTTGATCTCTCTTAGTCTTGCACTAACCTATCTGGAAGGTAATTTGCCAAACCGTATTTTCCAGCTTCCATTTCTTCAGAAGCTAAGTTTGTCAGACAATCAAAATCTCACGGGTACCTTACCAAAGTCCAAGTGGACTGGTCCTCTTAGATCGTTGGATCTCTCTTACACAAGTTTCTCAGGAGAAGTACCTGATACAATCGGCAATCTCAAATACTTGAAAGTACTGGAAATTTCTCACTGCAAGTTTAAGGGATCAATTCCAGCATCATTTGGGAATCTGACAGGAATCACTTCTTTAGATCTTCAAGATAATGCTTTTTCAGGGGATTTCCCTGATGTTGTCAGTAACCTCACCAAATTAACTCATCTACATCTTGCTCATAATAGGTTCAGTGGGCCGTTGCCGTCATCCGCATTCAAAATCCCAAGAATTTCTACATTGGATTTTTCAGATAACCAATTTCACGGGAAAATTCCTTCTCAAGTAAGTGATCGTCCATCTTTGCTAATTTTATACCTTCAAAACAACAAACTCTCAGGTCCAATTCCAAATTTTGTGTTTGATCATGTGAACTTTACTGATCTTGACCTTTCGTCCAATAATTTGAGTGGTGTCGTCAAGTGTGACATGTTTGCAAATCTCAGAAATCTTGAAACATTTGACTTTTCATATAACAGTCTTTTGTCTTTAGCACCATGCAACAATAACAACTTTACCTTGCCCAATCTTGTAAAATACAGTTTTTCTTCTTCCAGTAACTTGACCGAAGTCCCAATGTTCTCGTGGAAAGCAAAAAAATTACAACGTCTAGACCTTTCCAACAACAAAATTTCTGGCCAAATTTTCGGAAGCGACTTGAAATTGTTGCAAAATTTGAATTATTTGAATCTCTCTCAAAACTTTTTAGAAAGTTTTGAGAAAATTCCATCAAATTCAAGCCTGCAATTTCTTGACCTTCAGTCTAACCTGCTCCAAGGACCACTTTTTGATCTACCAACCGATTACATGATATTCTTTTCGGTTTCAAATAATAAATTTACTGGAAAGATTCCTTCATCATTTTGCAATTTGAAAAAAATTGAATATCTTTCTTTATCTAATAACAGCTTGAATGGAACAATTCCAAAATATCTAGGGAACTCTTCTCATGAACTCTCATTCTTGGACTTGAAAATAAATAATTTCCATGGCAACATCCCTGAAACAATTGCAAAGAGTGGTATTCAATATATTAATCTCAATGGAAATAAGTTGGAGGGACCATTGCCACCTTCTTTTGGTAATTGTAGGAATCTTGAAGTCCTAGATGTTGGGAATAATAGGATTAATGACAACTTTCCTCATTGGTTAGCATCTCTTCCGAAATTGCAAGTTCTCATCATGAGATCTAATAGGTTTCATGGTCCCATTGGTAGTTCTAATTCAACATCTGCCTTCCCTAAATTGCAAATACTTGACCTGTCCCGCAATCAATTCACTGGTTTTTTACCAACAAAATATTTTGAAAATTTTAAGTCTATGATGCAAGGGCCATATGATGATGAATTAAGATATATGGGAGGAGGGTTTCAATATTATTCAATGATTTTCACTGTGAAGGGGGTTGACATGACAATAAACCATATTTTAACTATTTTCACAGCCTTGGATTTGTCTGACAACCTTTTTCAAGGAAAAATTCCGATGGTACTTGGAAAGTTTAACTCACTCAAATCACTCAACATTTCTCACAACAAACTCACTGGTCATATACCATCATTATTTCAAAATTTGACTAAGCTTGAGTCATTAGATCTCTCCTCAAACAAGTTTACTGGAGAGATTCCTTTGCAATTGGCAAGTCTAACATCTCTTGCAATGCTAAACCTTTCGTACAATCAATTGAAGGGGCCTATTCCTCAAGGAAATCAATTTAATACATTTCAAAGAGATTCTTTTATTGGGAATTTGGGCCTTTGTGGTTTACCATTATCAAAAAAATGTGGCAATAGCGAGGCAGAAGAGCCATCCGGACCAACAATATTCAATGACGAAGATGATTCTTTCACCTGGTTTGATTGGAAATTCGCTTCAATGGGTTATGGAAGTGGATTTGTGATTGGTCTGTCTATGGCATACATTGTATTTTCAACAAGAAGGCCACAATGGTTTGTAACGATGATTGAAAGGATGCAATTGACAAATGAAAGAAGGTTAAGGGGAAGGCGCAGAGGAAGAAGAAATTTGTAACTTCAGTTGGTTCAAATGTTAAAAGTACTGTTCCAAGGTTTTGAATAATTGTCAGTCTCCAAAACGTACACTTCGATATTTTCTTTTAATGATTTCAGTTGTGCGAAATTCCATAAATTAAAACAAAGCGTATAACATTACGGGAGTGCTAGTAACATTATATTTGAGAATTTCATATTCATTAATTCTTTGTTTTGCGTTAACATGTGTTCATAAAACATTAACCCCGTAATTAAGTTAATGACATACTCATTACTATTATAAATTAATAAAAAGCTTATTACTTAATTTGCTAATGCAAGTCGTAGCCAAATTAGGTATTAGAATGACATAGGATATAGGGTGTTTAGGCCCTTACAAAAATAGAACCGATAGCTTCTAAGTCCAAAACAAAATGGCTCGAGATACCAAATGTGTAATTAGGAATTTAGGACTGAAGGACGTGTCATATATCCCAACACAAAACTACTTGTCACAGCCAAAAAAAAAAAAAAACGATTAGTTTGAGATCTCAATGAAGTCAAAAACCATAACCAACTATTCGATCAGCAGACCTTAAACAGACCTTCTCACTATAATATGTTATAAAATCGGGATACAAAGCGTTTGAGAATTGGGCTGACCGATATTTTGTTGCTAACAAAATGAAATCTTTGTTTGTTTGGTTTAGAAAACCTAAAGATTTGTTGATGGGATTCCTTTAGCACCATTAATTTCGGGGCAGTTTTTGGCTAGGAATACTGTTAGACTTTTTCTTTACTATGCATGCCTCAGTGTTTCCACCCTGCTTTAAATATGTCCTTGTCTTTCTTTCTTTTTTTTTTTTTTTTGTTTTTTTCATTTAACAACCCGTTTCACTTCTGCTTCAATATTTACTACATGAATTTTTTTTTTTTTTTAACTTTGATTTGGTTATTGAGTTTAGCATTTGCAGCTTTGTTTAGTGTTGTAGATGTTAGAGTTTTTTTTACGAGTTGAATAGAAGTAAAAATTTAAGTAATTGAGTTTATTTTATCTTAGTTTCCTTCAATTTAAAAATGTTCAATTACTAGGTATTTCGTCACGTCCTGATCTTGGCTCGCATGTGGCACATCATGGTCCCGTCCATGTCTTCAAGAAGTGACCCCCATGCATGCATGAGGTCCAACAGCTTGGTCTATTGTTAAATATTGTCCACTTTAGACGTAGTCCATCACGATTTTACTTTCGAGTTTGCAATCCAAAAGGCCTCCAACAATTTAAGGAGCTCACAAAGTATATTAAGCTTTTTCAGATATCATTCTCAAAAAATATAGGATGCTACGTTATTTGAGAATGATAAGTGAAATAGCTTATATCTTTGGTTAACTATTATGCTATATGTTGCTTGCTCAAGTTTTCTAGCAGTCAATAAATTATCTAGTTGATGAGATTTGTCAACTGGGGGACAGCTTCTCTGTGTCTTAGTTGCATTCGTCGGTAGTTCTACAAGAGATTGGTTACTGGACTGCCTTGTTAGTGGTTGAAAAATTTGGTCTGCTTCTAGGTTTCAAGGTTTCTTATAATTATCTGCCTCAATGATGACTGCATAATTCAACTACGTCCAAATAATAATTAATCTTTTGACAACTGAAAATATTCACAAATTAATGTACTTTCAAAGATCCCAATTCCATTATCAAACTCCAGAAATTCCACGAATAGAAGAGAACTATTTAACAAAGCTTTCAATTGAAAAGTTTTAAAATATGTAATAAAAATTCAGCTAATTAAGCCAATAGTAGAGTTCCACTACCCAGAATAATAACGATAGGGTCACTATAACAATATGGTGACCAACACTTAACTGTTCCTCCACTACATAATGGAGTATTTGTCACTGCAAGTAGCGCAAGACCAAGACTTCTTTTTCAAAATAGTTTTCTATTGAAAGTGTAATATTTTTGTAAGTTCACGAGCTTCCTTTTGTGTGTGTGTGTGTGTGTAGAAAGACAGATATCCAGTTTTCATGTGTGTGTGTGTGTGCGCGCGCGCGCGCGCGTAGAAAGACAGATATCCATTTTCATGACATATCATACCTCTCAACAGTCACAATAAGCTTTCCTTATCTTCTATTTCCAGTAAAAGATATATAAAGAGAAAGATGTGGAACCTCTTATTGTTACTGTTCTTGCATTTTCATCTTATTGTTTTATCGCTTTTCAGCTTATCTTCTTCTCCATCACCCAGGAAACATTGCTTTCCTGAACAAGGCTTCGGCTTCATCAAGAGCTCCGTTTCAGTTGATAGTAGCTGTCATATCCACATTTTTGGGCTAGCTTTTTAACTTATTTTAGGAAGGATTACATTGAGTCCAGCGCATAAGTGACATACAATTCTTACTTGACCCATTTACTCAAGTCCAGCCCATTTTCAACTTATAATTTGTTAGATGAGTTGAAAGATTGAAGGCTATTTGATTATAATGCGGCAGCCACGTGTGTTGTTTTCGGGTCATGCAGGCAACATGTAGCTAAGGAACTTCTTGTTCCATTCAACCACACCAAATTAGTTTGGGGAAAGAATTGGATGGCAACAAGAACACTACACTAAGGTCAGTTGTCAAATTTTGTAAAGACCATGTTGCGTGTAGGCGTTTGAAATTGATATTTGGGAAGTAAAATTAGAATATGGCAAAAGAATAAACCGAGAGGTGGAAAGAAAAAAGGAAAATCGTAACAATTAAATGATATAATTTTAGACCTTTGATATTTATGATGATAACATATGTACTTGGTGTAAATTAAATTTAATTGGAACAGTTTTTTCTAATGCTTCATTCGACTACCTCTGGTTGCTTAGTATACAGTGTGGGTTGTTTAATAAAATGAATTAGTATTTTTATTTTATTTCATAAATAATGACGAGCCATGGGTTTGGAATTTGGTATATTGGAAATTATCCAAGAATATTAGGTATTGGAACCATGAGTAACACTTGATGTAATAAAGAAGAAAAGAAATGGGTTTGGCTAAGGAAAGTTAAATCGAGGATAAATTATTAGCTTGGAGAGTAATTTTTATGAAGGTGTTATTATTGTATAGTTCTCATTTCATTAGACTTAGAATTTATTATATTTTCTATTTTTATTATAGGAGCCTGAATCAAGATTTAACCAGAGGATTCACAACTAGCTGAGTTCGTGCACCCAAATTGTTAGCAAATATTTTTATATCGTTAATTATTTTATGAAAATTAGTATTCAAATTTTAACGATGTTCTATCACTGCATGTGTTATTCCTGTTCAATCAGATTTATAAATATGCAAAATGAGATTGATTATGGTAGAAATGGTTTTAGAAGTCAAATTTAGGCTTCAATTGAATATTATGAGATTTCATAAGATACATATTTCCACTTTAATGTATTGGATCAATATTTGATTTTGTAAGCATAATGTAGTTTGTATCATTTGGTTATAATTATTAATTTTAGAAATCAAAATCATTTCAAGAAAATAACTATCCTAGAGAGAGAACAGAAGTAGATATGTAGTGTTGAATGAATAAATGCTTATAGAAATGTCATTTGGCATATCATGATATTTTATTGAAATTAAATACTTTTAATTACATTATTATGCATGTCTATCTCATATGTGTATGGATTTTAGACAAATGGCATTTATAATTGTTCTAGAAATCATTGGTTTTAATGTAATTTTATTGAATGGAAATTGATAATACGTTAAATACTATAGTGAAGTGGTTTTTCAAATCACATTACGAAGAACCTATTGGCAATAGTAGATTGATTTGCTCTGGGCATGCGTATGATAGTTGTTGCTATATTTGCTTGGTTGTTGACGCTGTTTCACCAGGTATATGCTTGGATATTGATTTTTTCCATTAGTTATATATCTGGGTGTTGATGTTGTACCACCAGATATGATAAATTATAATATTGCATTGCCTGGTGTTGATGTTCTTCTACTAGTTATGTACCTAGATGTTGATGTTTTTCCACCAAGTGTGACCAATAAATCCTCTAGGTGCTAGTCTTGGTGTGATTGTCTAGTATGACAAATATTATCATGCTAAATGAGAAATCACTTATATTTCATCGAAATCATTTTTATATGATTTGATATCAATATGGTATTTCATGGTATGGATGTGATATATGTTTTGTAACAATGAAGCTTAAGTGGTCTATAGTTCAATATTTAGTTGTTTATGGGAGATATGTTATATTATGAAATTGAATTTCTTAAATGTGTGAAAATGTTTTATTTTTAAAAGTTGATATCGACTCCCTAGGTTTTTAGCTCACCCCTTTTTCTTATTTTCCTTTTCCTTACCGGATGGTTATAGGTTTTGTTATACAAAAATTTATTATATATGCTTTGAGGATGGCAAAAAAATGTATAACATCGGCCAAAAAATGTATAAGATGTTATATTATGACCATTCATTCATATCTGCATATAGTTCTTGGAAGTTGGAAAGTGTAATTCATTGTTCATAACAAAGACTAGATAAATACTATTATAAATGTGTAAAATCAATTAATGTCTTATGCTATGAAAGTTGGAGGGTTTGTTGGTGTATTTAAAAAATTATTTTAGGTGGAGATGGGTACACGGGTTTCAAGAGAAGTTCAAATTGAACTGAAATTTCTGAAAGCGCTTTAAATGTATTCTAGTCTAGATAAACATTGAAAGCAAAAGAATTATTTTAGAGAAATTTTTAGTAATGTTTTCCTTTAAAGACTTTGTAAATTTATGTAATTAGATACCTTGTTGATTTGAATACATTTATCAGACTTGTGAAATAGAAGCATAGAGAAATACCAATTTGTAGGATTTGCTTCATTTATCACTTTCGTAAAAACACCTCGGATTTTATGAATAGCGATAATTGGGCGGGTCATGTTAGTAGTGACTCTTCTCTTAATTGTGATCCAAAATATTCTTCTCCTAAGATGAACTCCTGGAAAGAGAATAGTGATTGCTACTCATGGGATGGGGTCCAATGTGATAGATTCACAGGCCAAGTGATTGGCCTTGACCTTAGTTCTAGTTGCCTCTCTGGCACTATCAATGACAACAAACCCTCTTCCTTTTTCACCATCTCCAGCAGCTGAAACTCGCTTTTAATGATTTCTTTGGATCCAATCTATCAAGCAAGTTTGGTCAGTTCAGGAATTGACACATCTTAACATTTCTTCCTCCAATTTCATCGGCCTAGTTCCCACTAAAATCTTTTACCTATCTAAACTTGTTTCCCTTGATCACTCTAATTATAAGCATTATTTCGTCCTCGGTACCTTACTATTTCGCTTAGATCTAAGCCAAGATAGTTTTACTATTATGTTGCAGAACTTCACAAAAGTAAGATATTCGCTTCTCGATGGTGTGAAAATGATGAGGAACGGGGTTTCTCAAGTTAAAAGAAAGGGAGGAAGATGTAGACAAAAAAATGGGAGAAATAATAGAAAAAATTTGGGGAAGAAGTAGAGTGGAAATTAAGGGAGAAATAATCTTTTTACTTAAAGATCAAAAATCTATATTCAACAACCTAAGAGATAAAATAATTAAGGACAATTATTTATAGTGCCAACAATCATAACTTAACTAGGAAATATAATCTATTAGGAAATAGAATCTAACTCCAACTAAACAAGAAAATACTAAATAAGATAGTAAACTACTAACTAGGAAAATAACTCAAATTAGGATTACTCCAAATTTAAGAAGCCAAAATCCTTAATTAATTAAAATCCCTAAAATCAAAATTAAAATCCCTAATTTATTCCTAATATGTCCTACATCAATTCTCCTCCGTTTGAAAGCACTCGACTCCTGGCGAGTTGTAAAGGAGGAAGTTGCCAATATACAAAAAAAAGGTCATGTTTTGTCTTGCACGATCATTGGAAAGTCATCAATCCACATCTTCACTTCATGACGATCCAATATTAGAAGCACACATGATAGAAAAATTACTAATGCTTCAGCGTCCTTCAATATTGGCAGAGAAACAATAACCACTACGGAAGACTTCATCGTTGACCCAATGATAGGAGTAGAAAAATCCAAATATGAATCACAATCTAGGAAACCAACTTCTTGAATGATTTCATAAGATTCTTCACATGTAGGCTCCATATCATCATTAGAATTCATCTGGCCCTCGCCCTCGATCTCAATATCACCTCTAGATTCATACTCATCTTCAAGATCAATCTCACTTGCTTCATCATCTCCACTAGAATCATCACATTCATCCTCATGGTTCTTAGGAGTTGCACCAAAAATCCCTTGATTCCTATGTTCAATAGATGACTCCAAATTAGGGTCTTGTTTTGTGAGAAAGGAAGCTTGTAAGGCTTGTGAGAAAATTTGGAGTATTTGAATCTCTCACAAATTTTTAGCAAGTTTTGAGAAAATTCCATCAAAGCCAATCTTTTCTGGACCTTTTTTTGATCAACCAACTGAAGAAACGATTTTCTTTTCAATTTCAAACACTAAATTGATTGGAGAGATTCCCTCATCAATTTGTAATTTGAGAGCTATTGAATATCTTTCTTTATCTAATAACAACTTGAATAGTACATTTCCTAAATGCTTAGAATACTTTCATATCAAGTTCTTGGATTTGAGAATGAATAACTTCCATAGTAGCATCCCTCAGACATTTGCGAAAAACATTTCGGGATATCTTAATCTTAATGGCAATTAGTTTGGATGGACCATTACCACCTATTGATAATTCAAGTGGATTGCAAGTCATAGATATTGGAAATAATAAGATTAATGATATATTTCCCCATTCATTATTGGCATCTCTTGAGAGTTTGAAAGTTCTTATCTTGAGATATAATAGATTTCATGGTGCCGTTATTGGCAATTCCACCAAGAAATTTTGCTTTCCTAAGTTGCGAATACTTAACCAAAATTCTAATGGGTAATAATATACATGCGCAAAACCAATTACACATTATTCATCGTATTATCGTTTATACAATTTATAAGAGCTTGTTCCAAATCATAAAGAGTAATATCAATCAGCTTTAATAGAAAAAAATTGTGCGCCTACACTCTCAGTCATAATTATACACTTATTCAATTATATTCCATAGTTAAAATTAAAACGAATGATGTAACAGTCAAATAACATTCATGTAAGATACGGCATATAAATATAAAAAATAAAAAATAACCATCTTCTAAACTTTTAAAATTCGTATGTTATAAAACTAAATTTGTTATTATATCTGAAACAAAAAACACGTCTCACCAGATGCAAAATTAGAACGACTTGTCAGTGTGGCCAACCAAAATGAAAACTGATTCGTTGTTGGTGCCGCTCAATTCTCAGCCAAAGCCCTCTCAAAATGCACTAAATTAGACTTATTGTCTAGGCTAATTAAATTTTTTTATTCTTTTATCTATAATTGTTTGCCTCATCATTTTCCTTCTATAGAAGAATTTTTTAGCGTTATTCAATTTTTAATCCCCCTGCAGTCTATAGCAGAACAGTCCGTTTTTGTAGTGTGAGTAATATTAATCTTCTTTGGGAAGTGTCTTTGTTTCTTTTATATATTTATTTATTATTATTATTATCATTAAAGAAAAGGGAAAAGCAATACCAGTAACACTATTGATTCATTCAACTTCTAAAGCTTGGTTTATGGCGGAGAACATGTTGGAATAATTAACAATTTCCGCCAATCGAGACAAGGCAAAGCATGGAACATACTCCACTTCAGACAGAAAAATCTTTGGGAGGGTTGGGCACGTCAGGTCGTTGTTACATCAATTTTATTATAAATTCTAAAACGACTTTGATGTACCTGTGAGTCTGAATTTTGAAAAAAAAAAATTAAACAAAAAAAAACCAAAAAAAGGAACCGTGGATCAAAACAAGCATTCCTCACTGCATGACCAAAGTCCTCTATTTCAGATAAGAAAGAGGCTCATTTCTTTCATTTCAAAATTCTTAGCACAAAAAATAACTTAATTTTATTAAATATATCTAGATCGTTTCTAATAAAAAATAAATCGTCAATTATGTTAGTTGAATTACATAAAATTAATCATATATATAATGTTCATCAGTCATGAGATTAAGATATGCTAATTTGACACTTAATGGATAATTAATTTAATTTATAGGACAAGCTTTTGCACCCAAATTAATTTGTTTACTGTAGTAGTTATTCGTCATCTATAAACCTGATCAGTTATTAAGAATCTTAACAATCACAAATATATGATATAACATTTATTAAAAAGCAAATTATTTAATTAAATAATGATACCAAAATTATAAGCAATTAAATGAAATAACTCATACAATATTGTAAGAAAGTAACGTTTTTACTTTGGGATGAGATGAGAAAAAACCAGGAAGTTTCCCATATAATGTTTGATGAGCTCATATTTCTCCATCTTTTATTACACGGAGCACAACTTTCCTAATTCTTTTAGACCTAATATGAAACAAATTAGCATCCTCTTCTTATCTTAGTTTTACCTTGGCTTTTGTAACAAAAAAAGTACTTGCCTCTTTATTGTGTGAACAGGAGAAAATTAAAAATTGCTTTCAATTTGAAGGTGTCAGAAACTTTCTTCCAACTTTTTTCTCAGAGTCCTTCATTTGGACCTGCTTGGACAATAGCACGTCTCTATTACACGGTGCATGTTAATACTAATTATAGTCACTCTTTTAATAAAACTAGTAAAAACACACAAACTCTAGTGCGATTAGACATGTAGAAATTATAATTAAATTTAAGAATTAAACTATCACTATTAATAGATAGAAAAAAGCTTAGGGTGCATTTGGGAGCAGGGACGGAGCCGAAAATTGTTTTTAGATGGGGCAAAATTAAACAGTAATAAAAGAAAATAAATTAATATAAATAAAATATAATTATAAATTTAGAAAGTTTATAATATTTTTAGTCAACATTATTTGGGGTATAAATTAATATTTATCATATCAATTTTAAGTTCTAATTACAAGAGAAATGATAAAATATATAATTAAATAAAATTTAAAAAGTTATTAATTCAAAAGATCTTATCTTTTTAAAAATAAAAATAAAAATAATAGAGACAAAACAAATTAATCAGTAATGATGGAGAAAATATAAAAAAAAAAATTTTGTTTGATAAATAAGATGTAAATACAAATATATATACATATATATATTTATAACAATATACTTTTTAATAATTCAAATGAAATAATAATATTTTAATTTTTTTCCTTTGGTCAGGAGGGGCAATTGCCCCTGCTGGGCCTATGCTGGCTCCGTCCTATTTGGGAGGTGGTATAGAAGAGTGAAAATATTAATTACTTGAACTACAATACATAAAACATTGTTAAATGAATGTTCAGTTAATTAATAACTTTATTTAAATAATAAAATCTTTCGATCTTGACTAAGGCCTATGTATTAAATTAATAATCTCGCTAAATGTATAACATAATAAATTTTTTCAAATCCTTTACGGCCCGACAAAAATATAAATTAATAATTTATCAAATACATAAAATAAATAATATATAAAATTCATAATTGAAGGAGTTTGTTCCTTGACAACTTCTATTTTCTCAATTCAACTCTTTTCTCAAATGTGCATCTAAAGCGGTTTGCTTTTTCTTTGTATCTAAAAAGTGAACTCAATGTCATTCTTAATTTTTTTGCAGAACACGCACAACATGGAGATTTTTCTTCATGTTATAGCAAGTAGCGATTTAAAATCCTTATTGCGCGAAGGTCTCTTTTAAGGAAACATATGGTAAAACATAGACATTATTATTACTTTTATTTTTTATTTATAACTCATGCATGAATCTTCGTCATAAAAACATAAGACATGTATAAGTAATTAAAAAAATAAAGCTCTCTTCTTAAATTAATAAATATTTATTTATAGATAAATTAACAAAATTTTCATTTCTTGATAAATAAATATCCTCTTTAAAATAATATTTCTTTTTAGTCCCAATAGTATTAATTTATAGAGGTTTTATTGTATTTTCTGTTAATCTCATGTTTGTTTTGGTTTATGCACTTTGCGATATCTATGATAGAATAAGGGATAATTATAGGATTGATTCAACTTTTAATTAAAGAATTCGAATATTATTTAATAATTATTAAAAATTTATTAATTAATTAAATGTTATAAAAGTTAATCAAAACTTCTAATTACTTTTGAAGATATTCAATTAATTATTTGATTATTTAAACTTTAATTAAATAATTCTATTAAAGATTATTTAAATATTTATTTAAAAATATAAAAAATAAAAGCTGAATAAAATTCAATATATATCATTTAATTCTTTTTTGAATATAATAACATAAATAACTAATTATTACATAAATATATATATATTAATTATTTAATGGTATAAAAATATTTTTAAGAAATTAATTAATGAATAATTTTAGATCAATTAGCAATTAATTATTACTTCAGTTAGTGAATCGAACGCACTATAATACCTACAGTATTTATGAATTTCAACTCCACTGTGAAATTGGGGGTGAATAAGTTACAATATGAAACATTCGAGGTACCTTGACCAAAATATGGGTTGTCGATCGCTTACAAATTCTTTTACGTATATATGAATCCACATAAAGACTAGCATAACCAAAAGTGCCCATATACGAGACTATGTCATCTAATTCAATTTTCCTAATAAGATATCAGTCTTTTATATATATTTAACTTTGATTGATGGATCACCTTTTCTATTAAATATGGAAGAATTATTTTCCTCTTTTGTATTTTTAATTTTATGTATAATATAATATCATGACCTAGAATATTAAATGACAAACAATTAATGATCAGTAATAACTCAAATTCACTGAGAAAGAAGGAATATAATTATATATAGCATGTGTCTATTTATTTTATGTATAAAGAGTTAATTAGTTTCTATTATATAGTAATATCGCTAATATCAACAAATGGACTTCTTAACTTTTCAAAAATTCAAACATGAAAATCTGTCAGTAAATCTAAAAAGTTAATTAGGTGATACTTTTATAGAAGTAGAACAATAACAAGGCCAGGTCAACTAGCCATGATTGGTTACGGATGCAAATTGGTGATTGGTTTATCTATGGAAATCCACAATAAGAAAAACCTCAAAGGTTTATATCGATGGTCGAAAGGAGGCAATCGACCAAGGTTAGAAGCTTGAGTGGAAGATGCAAATATAGGAAGAAGAAATTGGTAAGTTCGGTAGGGTGCCTCTTCCAATTCTCTGTACAAGTCGGTTATGTTATTTTCCACTATAGCAAATTATTGGTCTGTCCTGACACATTTTCTGCACAATATATTTAAAGACATATCTGACTTTCACCTAGTTTTGGAATTTTTGTTACTCATATATTAATTGCTGAAGCTAATTGTTTAAAATGCTTTTGCCTTTTTAAATTTTTATTAGGGTGGGGCTATCCACCCAAATTTTTTTATAAACATATCCACTTTTTATTAAAATTTTTATTATAAAGTTATCCTTATATCAATTATGCACAATAAAACAACATTAACTTTATTTTTCAATTTTTACACCCATTTATTTTTAAAAAAGAGAGGGACTGGACATTACAAGGCATCAAAAACTAAAAGAAAAAGGAAAGGAGTTTTAGAAACTCACATTCTACCCAGTAAATATCTGAGTTTTACTTAAGTCATGAAAACTTTTCACTAACACACCTGATAATGGGTAAATACATTACTCTTGACGCTATTGAAGAAGTAGAGAGTCAAGAAAAGTGCTTCTAGGCAGTCTACCTGCAAAGTCTTTGCTGCAACTGATCCTGATTGCAGCCACTTAAGACTGAGATGGATATCCAATGGCATGGAGTGAAAGCAAGAGTTATCGGATTAAACAATTTACGTAAGTATAAATTGATTAGACTATTAGCAGTCGAATTTAATCTCATCCTTTGCTTTATAGGACACCTCTTTGTAGCTCAAAACACAAAACTGAAACCATTCAATGTCTCATGTAGGCCAATTGCTTTGCTACGTCCCTTTATAATATAAGTATTTCAACATTAATTTGCATGGACAAGAAATAGTGGGTATGTAATGGCAAGCGAAAAGAGTGAGCTTAAGAGATAGGGATATGATTTGATTTATTAAATTATTGACGAAAGTGGGATGACTACCGTAGGGAAATTTCTGTAAATGAAAATTGAAGGCTTGTAGAAGTTTTTTTTTTTTTTAAATTGAAGGCTTGTAGAAGTTTTTCTTTATCAGAAAAAAAAATATTTATTAATTGGTGGGTGTAGAAATTAAGATAATAGATTTATTTTTTAAAAAAACAAAAGTTATAAGATTAACTTTTAGTTAGGATTGTATTCAGTAATATCATATGTTTATAAAATAAAAATTTATATTTTAAATTTAAGGAGGTTTTATTAAGTAAGTAGGTGTATTAATAAAGAAATTTGGGTGCAAATAACCCCACTACTTTTTGAAATAAAATTGTATGAGATAGTAGTTTTCAGAGTAGTATGTACAAAATGCTGAATCCAGAGCAGAGCTAGGATTTGAATCTAAGGGGTTCAAAGTAGAACAAAATATTCTTATATGATTACCAATTAAAATAGAGAGTAGTACTAGACTTATAACATTCATATAATATAAACTCTACAACATAATGTGGTGGCATGAAAATTTAGTGGATGAGAAAAAGAACAAAAATGGATGACTAAAGTTACATTGTTTATAGATGATTCTTCATCTTGAAATTAAAACACATTTTCTTAAATTATTCTTATTAAGTTAAATAATGGAGTAAAAGACTTTTTCCTTTATTTAAACGTACTAGCACTATAAAGCAATTTCTAAAAATCAACACAATTAACATATGCCTTTCATACTAAGAGAAATGTTTTTAAATTTTCTATACAGTAAGAAACGGAAGAAAAAGTAATAAAACAAGATTTTAAACATATAACAATTAAAATATATGAAAGAGTCTTAAATGCAAGACTCATCATACTTTAATGTTAAAGTAAGAGAAAGGTTTAAGAGTATTGGAGGAGCCAATTACCAAAACTATATGCCTAATCTGATGGGATTTTTCGAAAACCAATACTAGTGTGGCAAGGAGCCACTCAAATGTGTGGGGTGGCCAAGGCCTCCCCGTGCCATCACGTGGCTCCGGCTCCGCCACTGGTTGAATCTATGAAACTTTGATGTAGACTCAAAATTTCAATTTAGATTCTTTTCAATGTTCACATGATTGAAGACTATTCTAAGAGGTCCTCACTGACATTTCTGATTGTATTCTTTCTAACATAGACGTCGGCGTATGTATATATTTGGTCTTCACTGCCATTCTAAAAATACTGTTAGCTAGGAGATGGGACATGCTTTTGAAGGAGAAAAAGCCAGAAACTTTCTTCCCGTTTTCAAACCATTTTCAAACCAGCTTACAGTTCACGTATAATGAAAGCACTTTTTCCACATCTTCTATAACATTGATATACTGACACAAATTAACTAATATATAATAAATAACTATTATTAACTATTATTAAATAAATACTAATATATAATAAATATAAAGTTAATAATAAATATCATCAAGAATTATTTTAAATAATTTATTTTTGTAAAAATTAATATTATAATTATAATTATAATTATGTAATTAATAATTTAATGAAAATATAATATATTAATAATAAAAAAATATTATTAAAAATATTAATATACAATAAATTATTTTAGCACATTATTAATAACTATATTACACAAACATTTTTTTTACGTAACAGGAATTTTATATCTAAAAGTATAATTGTATGTTATAACCATAAATTAATGAAATTATAACATTATAATTTAACTAATAACATTACTATGTAAATTTTATATTTATTAATCACTAATTATAGTACAAAATATTTGATGAATAACTTTTACTTATATTTAAGTTTGATTAGCTTTATCTAAGTTTTTAAATTAACCTTATCATCCAACTTAATTTTCAACAATCAAAGTCTACATTCGAAGATTTAAGAGCGGACCTTGCTTTCTCAGTCTACTTTATTATTAACTTTTGCCCCATCTTCTATTACACGTTGCAGTGTCAGCTATACATATGGTCAAACTAACTTTAATTTGTCTACCTTGCCTTTGGGCTGCTTTTATTAAAAAACTAATAAAAATTGCTATGATCAGTGGTGGACTCAATATTTTATTAAGGGGACACCATAGTATCTTTAAATTTTTATAATTATTTTTAATAAATGATGAAAAACAAGAAAATTTATTGAAAAATATACCTTGATAGGAAAATATAATGAACCTTACCCCTCAGATAACTAAAAAAATTAAAATAAGTTCATGACACATTATTTCTATTAAAAAAGACTAAAAACAAACAAATTAAATAAGAATTTTACTAATAGGTTTTGATGGGTATCACACCAAATGACAATTAATCAAAAAAATAATAAGGAAACTTGACTCATCGTCAAGTCGACTCTGGATCTAATAAAATGAAATGTACAAATCATTGCTTTTATTTAATTAATTCATTGTAATGGTTTTAGTAGCCAGGTTGGAAAATATATCTTCATCTCGATTGCAACACAGCATGAGATGCCTCTAAAAATTGGCTAACCGTGAAGCTTAAAAATAAATAAATAAGCATTAAACGACCAGCATTTAGATTTGAAAGAAAAAATCCTGCAAAGCATTAATAAAACTCTAAAAAAATGAATAAAATTCCACGAATGAAATCAAATGATAAAATGTTGAATACAATAAAGTATAAACTTATATGGAAAATGAAGATGCTTGTCTTTTTGTGTGTCATGATAGCTTGCTGGAGTGGGAGACAGGCAGGGACCGCTTAGGTTGAGAGGTGAGGTGGCTGCAGAATTTGGCGAAGGTAGGGGTGGCAATTTGCCCCGTCGGGTCCGGGGCTCCGGTTTGCCCCGAACAAATGGGGCGGGGCAAGACCCGCCCCAAAACTGTTTTGGGGCGGGTCTGGGGCAAAGGAAACCTGCCCCGGTAGGGGGGGGTCAGGGTCCGGGTCTAACACTTAGCTCCGTTCGACCCGCCCTGCCTCGCACAGTATAAGGGTATATGTGATAAAAAATAAACTATTGGGACTTAAATGATATTATTAGGGGTGACTGTAACACATTTGAATATATTAGAGGGTTGACAGTAAGTAAAATAATATGATAAAAATTAGAGTGTGTAAATGTTATAGGGGGTTGATTGCAAAAAATATAAATATTATAGGGGGTTAATTGTAAAAATATAAATATTTAGGGGCGGGGCGAGGCGGGTCCAATTTGTTAAAAATTTTTTTGCCCTGGGCAAAAAATATTTGAACGGGGCTGAGCTGGGTACCGGCCGCCCCAGACCCGCCCCGCCCCATTGCCATCCCTAGGCGAAGGTCCGCCTATGGCTATGGCTTTGGAAAAAAAAGATCTACTTTAGACCTAGAAAAATAAAAAAAGTCATTTTTAATTCTTTTTGGTATTGTGTGAATGGAAGGAAAAAAAAGGCTGTGTGTCTATATATATAAATAAAATGAGGGATTATCGATCACATATGCAGCTAGCTTTCCTTATCTTGCGTTTCCAGTAAAAATAGAGAGATGTTGGGGTCATTGAGTCACCTCTTCTTCTTCTTCTTGCTCTGGTTCATGCATTTTCAAGCTGTTCTTTCATCATCATCTTTGAACTTATCTTCTCCTCCATCAGCCAAGAAACTTTGCTCCCTTGAACAAAGCTTTGCCTTACTCCATTTCAAGAACTCCCTTTCTGTCCTATGTGATTATCGTCAGACGAACACCTGGAAGGAGAATAGAGATTGCTGCTCATGGGGTGGCGTCACTTGCGATACCTTCACTGGCCATGTGATTGGCCTTGACCTTAGTTCCAGTTGCCTTTCCGGCACTATCCACGACAACAGCACCCTCTTCCTTCTTCATCATCTTCAGAAGCTCAATCTCGCTTTTAATTCTTTCCATCGATCTAATTTCTCATCCAAGTTTGGCCAGTTCAAGGAATTGACGCATCTTAATGTTTCTGAATCATATTTCACTGGCCCAGTTCCCACTGAAATCTTTTACCAGTCCAAGCTTGTTTCACTTGATATCTCTTGTGCAAGCCTTTTTGGTTTCGGACGTGATCTACAACTAAGCCAAGAGAGTATTAATAAGATGTTGCAGAACCTGACAAAATTAAGATATCTTCATCTGAATGGAGTGAACATGTCTTCAGTTGCACCTACTTCCCTGGGGAACCTGTCTTCTTATTTGATATCTCTTAGTCTTGCAGGTACCGATCTCAAAGGTAGGTTCCCAAGTGATATTTTCCGCCTCCCATTTCTCCAGCGGCTAAGTTTGTCACATAATCCTCATCTCACTGGTAGTTTACCAAAGACTAACTGGAGTGGTCCCCTTATATTATTGGATCTCTCTCACACCTCAAGTTTGTCATCAGAACTACCTGACATAATCGGCAATCTTAAATACTTGTAAGTCTTGCACCTTGCTCCCTCCAACTTCAGAGGGTCGATTCCAGCATCACTTGGGAACCTCACGGAAATCATTTCTTTAGATTTAACATCTAACAACTTTACTGGTGAAATCCCACCATCTGTTTCAAATCTTTGGGAACTCACCAGTTTAGATCTCAAAGACAACAATTTTTCAGGGCAATTTCCAGATGTTTTTGGTAACCTCAGCAAATTAACTGATCTATCTCTTTCGAATAATTCATTCGCTGGTCAGATTCCATCATCAGCATTCAACCTCACGCGAATTTCTACATTAGACTTTTCCAGAAACAAATTTGAGTCAATTCCTTCCCAAGTAAGTGGCCTTTCAGATCTGACTGCATTGGACTTGTCTTATAATTTTTTAAGTGGTGAAATACCATTTTGGTTATTTACTTTGCCATCTTTGAATTCGTTGAACCTTGGCAACAATAAACTCACAGGTCCATTTCCAAATATCATGTTTCCAAATTTCAATCTCAGTGGATTTGATCTTTCGTCAAATAACTTGAGTGGCAACTTGAAGTCAGACGTGTTGTTAAAGCTCAAAAACCTTGAACTAATTGACCTTTCACATAACAACCTTTTGTCATTAACACCACACAGCAATACCAACTTTAGTTTGCCCAAGCTTAGACAGTTCAGCTTCTCTTCCTGCAACTTAACACAATTCCCAAGTTTCTTAAGAAATGCAGAAAATTTGTTCGCTTTAGATCTTTCCAACAACAAAATTTCTGGCCAAATTTCACCTGCGGATTTCAATTCATGGTCAAACTTACCTCTCGAAACTTTCTGACACGTCTTGTGCAACTTCCATCAAGAGTACGAGTTCATGACCTTGATTCCAACTTGCTCCAAGGACCTCTTCCAGATCTACCAACTGACCTTGTTTTCTTTTCAGCTTCAAACAATATATTGAGTGGAGAGATACATTCATCATTTTGCAATTTGATCTTTCTCAAATATCTTAAATTGTCAAATAATAGCTTCACTGGAACAATTCCACATTGTCCAGGATACTCTTCTCTACATATCTTATTCTTGGATATACAAATGAACAACTTCAATGGCAGCATCCCTCAAACACTTGCATTGGGCCCGATTCAATATCTTAATCTTAATGAAAACAGGTTGGTAGGATCATTACCACCTTATTTTGTTAATTGCATGGAGTTGGAAGTACTAGATTTGGGGAATAATAAGATTAATGATACATTTCCCTATTGGTTGGAATCTTGTCCAAATTTGAAGGTTCTTATCTTGAGAGCTAATGAATTTCGTGGTCCCATTAGCAAATCTAACGCCAGATATTCCTTCACTGAGTTGCGTACATTTGACCTCTCCCACAATCAATTCAGTGCCCTCTTACCAACAAGATATTTTGAAAATTTTAAGTGTATGATGCTTGGGCCATACGATAATAATGAAGTAAGATGTATGAAGAATAATTTTCATACTATTACTTTTCAATATTATTCAGTGACTTTGACGATGAAAGGAGTAGAACTCAAAGTGGAACGAATTCTAACCACTTTCACAATCATAGATTTTTCTAATAATCTATTTCATGGAGGAATTCCAAAAGTACTTGGAAAGTTAATTTCATTGAAAGAGCTCAACTTTTCTCGGAATAAGCTTACTCGTGAAATTCCATCTTTGCTGGAAAATTTAACGGAGCTTGAGTCATTAGATCTCTCCTTGAACAGGCTTATTGGAAAGATTCCAACTGGATTGACAAGTTTGACATTCTTGCTGTATTAAACCTTTCATACAATCAGCTTGTTGGACCTATACCCAAAGGAAAGCAATTTAACACGTTTCAAAATGACTCTTTCATTGGAAACTTGGGGCTCTGTGGATTACCATTAGCAAAAGAATGTGGGTACAAGGAGGAAAAAGAACCATCTGGGCCTACAATATTCCTTGACGAAGATGATACTTTGAGTTGCTTTGATTGGAAAGTTGCTATGATGGGTTATGGATGCGGATTGGTGATTGGTTTCTCTGTGGGATACATTGTGTTTGCGACAAGAAAACCACAATGGTTTTTGAGAATGGTTGAAAGGCAGCTATCAACAAAGGTGAGAATGTCGAGCGGAAGATGCATAGGAAGAAGAAATTGGTAAGCTTAAATAGTGCTCCTAATTAAAAGGTGTGTGTTCAAAAACATATTTAATTCAGCTAGTTTTACAACTGTGCTTAATTATTGTGACGCTCATTTTTTAAATTTTCTTCCCCTTTCAGGTTTTCTAGAGTTGATTGCTCCGGATATAGCGACAATGGAAATGCTAGCAAGAGATGCTAACTTTGTGGAATTTTCATTGAGGCTCAGCTTTTCATTTTATTTATTTTATCTTTTCGAAGTTTGGATCTGTAACACCCAAGAACAAATGCTCCTGAGGCATAATATAGAAGTCTAAAATCTCATATCCCTGGGTTGCAGAAGATGACTCGGTTTTGTTTGTATTCTGTTAACATTAAAGTTTATAAGATATGAACCTCACAACAGTTTGATATTTCGCATAATTTGTCCACATTAATCCTCTTATTGTTACATTTAATTTACCTTATTACCTTCTAAATCTAATAAAAAAATGTTTTGTTATTCCTAAATTAACATCTAAGCATGCTAGAATGCGTCAGCTTGGTCCACTTTTAAATTAAACTAGTTGTGAAAGCTTTCTTCGCTTCCAAAACTTCCAAGATGTCCCTGATTTCCCCGCTTGGTGGACTGGTGAGTCATGACCTTTTTCCTTAATATAAATTATTGATTATATACACTATAATCTCCTTTAAATATTCTAAACTGCATTGACTGCAAAAAGAGAAGGCCATTATTTCTACATCATGAGATGTCTCCGATATCCATCAGCCTTAATTTAGTAAATGGTGGGTAGACTAATAAAGATTTAGACTCTATACATTACGAGTCTACGCTTGCTGACGAAGACTTATAAAAGTAGTGCTAAATTATATACATTGACCGGGTATTCTTTAGTTCATGATCCAGACCTTTTTTTTTATTATTTCAAATTACTTTTTACATTATTAATTACTAAACTCCCGTGCAACAGGTCGCAGAAGTCCAATGCGAAGGAAAAAAAACGCTGCAATTAAAACAGAGCAAACCATAGAGTATATATAAAGAGTAATGAATACATACTGAACAAAACATAAAATCAATTAGATATTGATGTCAATAGAGAAATTAACAATAAATGAAATTCAAAAAGTTAGATAGAGTTATATGCAACTGACGCAATGGAGATTGTATAGACGCTAAATAACGCTAGCTTACAAAAGGGGGGACTGGACTATTTTTAGGACTATTTGTCCTATCTTTTGTTTGGAACACTTTAAGGAGATTGGGACTAGACTAATGCTAGTCCCAATAGTGCCCAATTCATGGGATAACTTGTCCCAAGTTTGGGTCAATATTTTATTGTTTTAATCTTATTATAATTAATAATAATAAGTGATATAATATAATAAAAAATAAAATAAAATAATTATTAATAAAAACATTAAAAAGATAATATAAAATATTTATCGATAAAAATTAAAAATAAATATATTATCATTAATAATTTTAGAAAAGTTAATATAATGCAAAAAGAAATATTATTACACTCATATTAATATAAAAATAAAAAATCTCATAAATATCATAAATAAGTACATTATTCAATTAATAATTCCAAAATAATATTAATTTTATATAATAAAAATGAAATATTACCAAAAAATTATTATAATAACATAAACACTTAGAAATAGAATAATTAATTTAATTAATCAATTAATAATTCCAAAATAATATTATTTTTCTATAATAAAAATAAAAAATTATTAAGAAATTAATATAATAATATAAACATTTATAAATACAATAATTAATTGAATTACTCAAATAATTAATTCCAAAATAATTTTTTACATAATAAAATGGAATATGTTTTAAAAATTAATATAATAATATGAGCATTTAAAAATACAATAATTAATTGAACTACTCAATTAATAAATCCAAAATAATTTTATTTTTATATAATAAAATAGAATATTATTAAAAAATTAATATAATAATATAAACATTTATAAATAAGATAATTAATTAGATTACTCAATTACTAATTTCAAAATAATTTTATTTTCATATAATAAAAATGATATATTATTAAAAAACTATTAATAAAATATAGAAATTTATATATAATAAATAATTATATCACCTTTGTAATAATTTCATAATATAGTATAATTTTTAATTATATTTACATCTTTAATTATTTTTATCCAAAATTAATCTTCATTATTCACTTATAAAAATGATGTAATAATAATTAAAAATTAATCCAAAATATTAAAATTATTATTTATAATTTATATAATAATTAATTCCTAATGAAATGCAAAATATGTTAATTTTTATAAAAGCATAAACAAGTTTTTAAATATTTTTAATAAATATTAAATTAATTTTTTTAAATCAAACTTGATTAAAATAATTTATTTTATATTTAAAAATTGATTTCTAAAATTTTATTATATACTAATATAGTCCAGTCCTATACTACACCAAACATAATATAGTACTATCTATAGTCCAGTCCAATCTAGTCTAGTCCCAATCCTAATCCCAATCTCAGTCCAGTCCAGTCCAGTCCTGACCCCCAAACGCATTACAGTTCAAATCTACTGACGATGCTCGAATCCACGGAAGAAGCTGAATCCATGACCAATAAAAAAAAATAATAGTGGAAGAAAATTACCGAATTTATATTAACATGCCACCATTTATCTCATAAACTAAAATAGTTGAGATTGAAAGTGAATATGTTGTATTTAATACTGTTAACCTATCAATTATTTCAACTATTGAATTATATAAAAATGTGGCTAAAAATTTATGTTTAGTTTTGTGTTAAAAAATTTGTATTAAAAGTTTTTTTTGTTCATTTCACATTAAATAACCAAGAGGTGCTTTCGTGTTTAAGAACCAAAATCAACTTTAGACCAAGAGAGAACGAAACCAAAAGTCATTATTGATGCTTTATACAGTGTGGATGGGAGAAAGTTAGGAAAAGAAATTAAAAAAGTTCTGTTACTCAAAAGACATGGTCTGAGAGCTCCTTACTCACATTTCTCATTGTATTCTTTCTAACATAGACCTCAGTATATGTATATATTTGGTCTTCGCTTCTATTCTCTCTCACAGTCTTATCTAGCAATACTGTTAGTGTTAGGCGACGAGTCATGCTTTTGAAAGAGAAAGAGCCAGAAACTTTCTTCCCATTTTCAAACCAGCTAACAGTTCACATTTAATAAAAGCACTTTTTCCCCGTCTTCTACTACATTGATATACCGACAAATTAACTTTATCTGCTTTTATTGATTTCAAATTAAAATACAAAAAAAAAAAAATTGCTATCTTTTCAGGAATCAAAATCTACTTTAGACGAAAAGAAAGGAAAGCAAAGTCATTTTTTATAGTTAATAATTTAATGAAAATATATCATATTAATAATAATAAGTAAAATATTATTAAAAAATTAATATACAATAAAACTTTGAAACTTTGATGTGTACTCAAATTTTTATTTTAGATTCTTTTCAATGTTAAGGTGATTGAATCCCTAGTTTTACACTAAACAAGGTAATTAAGCATCTACCATTGTATACCATTTTTAATACTTAATATGGTATGAATAGGAGAATTAAATCAAAAAAAGAGAAATTAAAAAATTTCGTTACTTAATATCACTACAAGAAATTTACTACAAGAAATTTTGGAATATTTGACACACGAGTTTTTATTAATTTGACCTTTTTTTTAAACAGTCATATATGATATACCAAAATAAAGTCAACCCGTTTTTTTATATTTTTGACACTATTAACTTTTTATCTAATTTACTACTTTGCCACTGGATATAAATGTGTTCCAGGAATTATTTTTTCCGCGAATTTTTCGTTTCCCTCTTCTGTTTCAGCTTCCCTCTTCTAATAACCCTAGAAACTATTTTCGTCTCTTTCATTGTCACAATCGCTCCCTCACTTCTTCTCTGCTCTGAAGGACGAAGTAGTGCGCGGCCTATCGCGGTCTTGTTCACGTTCTCGCTCCGCCAGCCCGGCACGTGCCATATCGCCCATGACTTCGCTTCTGAGGAGGAAGAAGCACCAGAGTTCTCAGAACTACTCGGGGAAGCCGGAGCAGTTGATTTCGAGATCCGGGAGCATGAGGCCTATTGTGGGGGAGGCTCTGGCGTCGCTGATGGAGGTTCCTAATCCAGACGGAGGAGAACTCGGTGAGTCGAAGCGAGCCGGCTCGGGTTTGGGTCAGTGGCTTAAAGGGCAGCTGTCGAGGACGCCATCTATTACGGCGCTGGCTTCTAAGAGGTCTGATCTGAGGCTGCTGCTTGGCGTCATGGATGTACATGTTTGTTTGTGTGTATTTTTGTGTATGTGTATGTATGTGTGTGTATGTGTGCACTTGTTGGCTAATTTTTGCTGTGATTTTGGCTTCGATTTCTACTGATTTGAGTTGTGCTAAAGGGAAGCAAGAAACTTTTTTTGTTGATTTTTTTTTCGTAGACTGCCAGTTTGTTTGTTTAATATTTGCTATTGAAAATTTGCAGATCATTGAGGCTTTAGATGAGAATGAAAATCTGATAGTGCTAGGTCCAGATTTGTTTCTGTTTTACAAAGCTGTTTCACTGTTTTTATGTTTGATTATTCTACAACGAGGGAACCTTAAATTATGACTGGTGGCTTTGTAGGACGCAACTTGTCAATGCCTCCCGTTGAGCCTCAACTTGGCTACTTCTTTTTTTTATTGATTTATTTGTCTATCTATTTCTTTTTCTTATACGAACCTCTAGACTTATAAACTCTGGCTCTTAATCATATATGAATATGAAAATTTAACTTTTTTAACTTTTTACTTTGTCTGATAGAGACGATCTCTGTTTTGACAGAGCTTGCAACAGGGGATGTTGGAGCAGAGCAATTTCCCAGATAATTTCATGCTCTGATAGTCCAAAAAATGGTAAATAATAAGTGTAATTCAGTTTCAGGGCAGCGCCTCTATAATTTCATGCTTTGTAGGTTCCGGAGTGACAGCTGATGCCCTAATTGCAGGAAGAGGAGCTATTGGTACTGAATCTCCTGCTGGGGGATTCCTCAGAGCAAAAAACCCAAATATTAAGGTTGTGTTTATTTGTTTGTATTTGTGTTTCTCTGCTTGGTGGGTGTGTGAGAGAGAGATAGAGATAGTAGAAGCAACTCTTCTAATTATTTTTGCTAATAATTTTATGCTTATGTTCATGTTTAGACATGTGTAGAGCCATTTGAAAGTGCAATACTGAATGAAGGACCACCAATTGTCTTAGCTTTTTCATCTGTTTCTTTTAAATTTTGTGTCTTGCTTTTCTTTGTTTGTCTGATTAGTAATCCACACTGCATAGTCCTTTGGCATTCTTCTGCTATACAGATTTTATGTGATTCTTAATACTTATTCACTACAAGAATTTTTAACATATTTGTCACTTCACAATTTTTTTATTTGGCAGTTTTTTAAAAAAGTGATAAATTTAACCATATCTTAAAAGTCAAACCTATCAATTCATCTTATTTATCACTTTTTGTCTTTATTCAATCACATATATATCACATTTTTATAAAAGTTTGACAAATATGTGAAAATTACATTTTTCTTTTCCCTCTTAAATTTTCCTCTTTCTTTTCATTTTTTCTTTCAAATATGTGAATATAATATTTAAAATTTCGAAAAATTTATCTAAATATAATTAAACAATATAATTTTATTTTTAATCTAAAATTAAATATAATTTTTAAAAATCTTTAAATTAAAGATAACATTATTATATGTATGAAAAGAATAAATTTTTAAATATTAAATTTTAGAAAAATGAATTTTTAAATATGGAAATTTTATAAAATAAATAAAATTATTTTTTAATTTCAATGTGATAAAAATCACATTATTTAATTACTTTGATGAAAATTAAGCAATTAAAAATATCAAAAAAATTATTTTGTAATAATATAACATTTTAAATAATCAAAAAATTATTATAATTTATTTTAAAAATTAAATTAAAACATTTAGTGTTCTAAAATTATAAAAAATTAGTCTAATGGTGTAAATAAAAAATTTAAAATATAAGGACTGAACAGGGGGATGATTTTGATAATTTTTAAAAGATTTGGATTTCCTGTAATTTCATAATACTATATAAAGGAAATGATACAACCCTAGCCGTAATCTCCTAAATCCCTTCCTCCACTCTACTATCCTAAAGCACTCCACCTTCAATTTCCAAGCAAGCTCCGGCAAGGGTGGGAACGTGAGATCAGACGCTGATGAATCACCGTTAGAGTCGATGAAAGTTACGTGCAGCATCATGATAGTAAAGCCATCAGGGTCCAGAACGGTTCACCTCCGATGTCTCCTTATCCATCAGGCCCTCAACATCGACGTCATCGGTGTCGATCGGTGGAGCGATGAAGCTAGTCGAGGAGGAGAGAGAGAAGAGTGTGTCGAGGAACGAGGACGAGGAGGAGGAAGAAGGGGACGTGTGCCGGATCTGTCGAAATCCATGAGATACTGGATCTTCGGTACCCTTGCACGTGTAGTGGAAGCATCAAGTTCGTTCACCAGGATTGTCTCCTTCAATGGCTCAACCACTGCAACGCCCGCCAATGCGAGGTTCTCTGATTCGGTCTCTCTTTTTGTTAAAATTTTGAAAGATTAATAAACTAGGGTTTTTTTAGTGATTATCTGGGCTGTGGTGAAATCATTTGATTAAGACACTTGAAGAATCGGATGGGTGTACTTGAATTGTGTGCTACTTCTTGGAAAAGTGATTTAAAATTTTTTTTCTAATGAATATCTGATTTTTAATAAATTTGAAGAAAATAGATGATTTTTGACTACTTGGTTGTTAGTATTGATGGGAGAGAGCAAGGAAATGATTCAGAGAGGAATTCAAGTTTCTTTTTCATTTTCTGTAGGATAAAAAAGGTGCAGTCTTAAAAAAAAACAAAAACAATTGCAGAAGCATGTCTTGGTACCACCTATATGTTTTAGAAATGCGTGACTTTCATTTCGCGTCCCTTCTGTTGGCTTCTGGCGGTTTTTAAGATCACGAGTTCGGAATAAGTTGTTTTATGTAGACCAATAAATTACATGCTTTTAATGAATCTCAGGATTTAAAAAATATATATTTCAAGAATATCAGCATTAAAAAAATAAATTTAAAAATTTGGAGCTTCGGTTTGGGGGTGAAAATATAATGGTATAACAAAAACACATGTGAGTTGTTGTTGTATTTTGATTTCCTTTTGCATTCTATGCTATTATGGAATAGATTGTGTCTTTGGTTTGCATTTTACAAGTACCAGGAAGTGTATATTGTTGCTTTTCCCTCTTCCTGATCATGTTTATGATGAATTCATTTTTCTAGGTGAAGATATATTTCCTCTGACATGCTGATCTTGTTTTATAGGTTTGTAAACATGCATTTTCCTTTTCACCTATCTATGCCAAGAATGCTCCAGCTAGGCTTCCTTTTCAAGAGTTTGTAGTTGGGATGGTAATGAAAGCTTGTCATGTTGTGCAATTCTTTGTACGTCTTAGTTTTGTGCTTTCAGTTTGGCTCCTCATCATTCCTTTTATCACATTTTGGATATGGTGATTGGATATGAATTGGAGTTGGATTTCAAGAGATTTTGGGAAGAGTTTCGTTCATCGAGCTCGGAAAAGGTTCATGCCCATCTATAACAATTTCGATACTATTTTGCAGAAAATTTGATGATTTACTGCAGTTGTTGCTCTGGTAGGGATCAGGCTAATCTTCTTTCTTTTTTCTTGAACGTCTTGTGGGGATTCAGTGAACTAATGTTTAGCATTTGTTGTTGATGGCATCTTTTGATTTTATTTTTATTTTTGTTTTTACTTTTATTTTTATTTTTTGCAATAAAATAAAGAAATGATATGTTAATTTTATAGGTTAGTATAATTATTGTTGTTAATGTTGCTGCTATTGTTGTTTCTACTTTTTTCATATAACAACATATGGCTAGGATGCATCTACTCTCTAATAGATTTTTTGTTAAAAATATATTAGAGTTAAATTCTTATCGATCTGACCAAATTCGATCTTTACTTTCTGGGAGTATTGATGTTTTGGCTATGTAATTACTCTAGGAAATGTATGTCTAAGTAGCAATGTAATTTTTCTGCTTCTTGTGAGGGTGAATTTTTTCAGATGGATAGTAATGTTTTGTATTTATCAACCTTTTGTTGACTGTAATAATAATTTTTTAAGGAGATAAATCCTTCAGTTGCAGCAAGAAGTGGGATCCACTTTAATTTTAAGGCTATAGCATACCAAATTATATTGCTTGTATCTCCCAGGAATAATTTATTCCCGTTTGGATAGTGCATTGGGTAAAATTTGCTTCTTGACCACCCAAGAAATATACCACATGGCTGTAGTTGCATTTCTACCTCTGCTGGTAGTTAGTTATTTTGAAGGAATTTGGGTAATAAGTTTTCATTTACATTGGATATGAGATGGTTGTTGTATAGGGAAAATTTTTCCTAAATGTGCTTTATTTTATATTTTCAGTCAAGAGGATCAACTAGAGATGGTACAGGAGTGCATGATAGCATTGTGAATCAGCTGCTTACAAAGGTTAGTAACGATTTTTAAATAACTTCTGAATCCTGTAAAATCAATATACTTTTTTCTCAGCCCTATCACTTTGTGCATTTCTGGATATTCCTATTCATTGCAAAGGCTAAGTGATTTTATGCAAATTACTAACAGACCACTAGTTTTTCAGATAGATGGAGTGGAGTCCCTAAATAATGTTTTGCTTATTGGAATGACCAACAGAAAGGATATGCTTGATGAAGCCCTTTTGAGCTCTCTCTCTCTCTCTCTCTCTCTCTCATCATTTAACTGCTTCCTGCTACTGTGGATCATCTCATATCATAGGCAGCATGAGAAGAACTAGCAATTAAACCTCAATTTTGCTTTCTTAAAAAGAAAGAAAAATTAATAGTCAAATTGGTATGTGTTGATAGTAAATTGGAGCTACAATGACTGGTTGGCTCTAACGGAACATATGTTGACATTCAGAAAGATATGTAGTTGTTCCACAGAAAATATATCAAATAAATAAGTAGTTATGCAAATTTTAATTATACAACTTTGATTTTTATTTTTATTTTTTAAATTTATAACCAAGTCGCTTGGAGGTTCAAGTTGAGATAAGCCTTCCAGATGAAAATGGCCGACTTCAAATTCTACAAATTCATACCAACAAGATGAAAGAGAATTCATTTCTTACTCCTGATGTGAACCTTCAAGAACTTGGTATGTGCACTACAAGTGTATTCATCAGATTGTACATAGAAGTCAACACATTCCCTTTATGCTTCCTCATTAATAATGGGTGCAACCTTCAAATGTTAATGTTGATTTCTTTTGAATCAATGCATTTGGGAAAGGCTTGAAGTGTTCTACTCATTCATATTTTGTGTACAGCGGCTCGAACAAAAAACTACAGTGGGGCAGAACTCGAAGGTGTTGTTAAAAGTGCAGTATCTTATGCTTTAAATAGACAGCTAAGTATGGATGATCTTTCCAAGCCAGTGGATGAAGAGAGTATCAAAGTTACTATGGATGACTTTCTTAATGCACTTCACGAAGTTATTCCTATATTTGGGGCCTCCACTGATGACCTTGAGCGTTGTAGGTAATGGTTCTGGCTCCAAACAGTAAATGTTTTTTGTAGATTAGTAAAGCAGCATGTTGATGTATTTGACTGTAGATGTTTTTTGTAGATTAGTAAAGCAGCATGCTGATGTAGCCCAATTAGTAACCATGTAAAAGTATCTTCCATGTCTTACATGCTTCTTTGGACTGAGATGTTTTGTTACACAATAAAATATCATATTCTAATTATTGTTGCTTTGAACTGTTTTATTATTATTTTTAAAAAAATAAAAGTTATTACTTGTTAAAAATAAGGCAGCAATTATTTTGTGCAGTCTTGTTTGTATAAGATTGTTCTTTTAGAGGCAGCATTTTATTTGTTTCTTTATCTCTTATATTAACTTCTGTATACAATCACGTCAGAGAACTATTCCTATAGGTCAAACTACTGTAAGCTTGCCACTATTGAATAGGATTAGTGTTTTTTTTTTTAATCGTTTTTTGAATATCTATTGTGCCACATTTAGTACATGTTGTAGTACTGAGAATATTTGCATATAATATTATAGATGAGATCGCTATGCTTTGTACATTCTCTAATTGTGAGCACATTAACCAACTTGAACATCTTTGATGAATATACAGGTTAGTTGAAACACATATATTCTCTTTTGTTGTGGGAAGAGCATTTGTAACTGATGTTGAGAAGTTAAAAATCAGCAGCAAAACAAGATCTTTGGATGTAATAAAAGTGTTAAAGTTTTTTTCGGAGGCCACAAAAGTAAGTCTGTTGGTCTAAATGTTTTTGTTTTGCATATGTTGACTGATGATTAGGTGTTGAAGTCGCTCGTGTGTACTTTTCTGCAGGATGGCATCAATCCTGGTTCAAATTTGTTAACTGAAGTTGAAGTCCTTGTATCTGGGGTATGTTTTCATTATCCATGTACCTTTATAGAATCTACTTGGTGAGACTGTAATTTGTGTTCACATACTGTGTTATGGAATATCCTATTCTGAATTATTCATGATATTCTTTGTCTTGTTGTATCATTTATCTTGGTATTCAAGATTGATCTTCTTCGAATTGTATATCGTGATGTGCATGAATTGACTTTTCTGATTAATTCAAATTTCATTAACAATGAAAATTATGTTGCCGATGGAGATGAAGTTTTTTAAAATTCTCAAGATGTGATTGGTGAAATATAAAAAGTTATGGATCAATGTGCACATGAGTGTGTACTCCAGATTCATTTTTATATATGTTAAAGCATGGGAATTTGGTTATTTTTCATTATTATTTGTTACTCTTTTTATTTGATAAGAAAACGTGATCACATTTATCATTGTCATTTGCAGCCTATTGATAAACAATCTCTTCTTGATTCTGGGATATTATGTTGTCTCATACATATTCTCAATGCCCTTCTGTGTCCCGATGATCAAAGGAAAAAGGCTGTTGAATATGAAAAAATGTAAAAATTGTATTATACTCATTGCAATGAGATTAGCGTATGGACAAAGAATGCTATAAAATTGTATTATTTAATAATGATACCTGTTTTATATATATATATATATATATATATATATATATATATATTAATTTTTTTAAATACTTGGCAGCTAAAAACTACCAAATATATTTTTTTAATTTTTGAAACTATTATACTTGGCGGTCAAAAACCGCCAAGTATATTTTTTTTTTAATTTTTAAACCTATTATACTTGGCGGTCAAAAACCGCCAAGTATAGTCAGATGCATATTTGGCAGATTGACTGACCGCCAATTGACTATATTTGACGGTGCCATTGGTGGCGCTTTCAAGACTGCCAAATATATACATATTTGACGGTTTTTGACAGCAAAATATGGTCATTTTTCTTGTAGTGATTTCATTGCACATTCAGCTTGGATCACAGTAATGTTGGGTTGTCTAAGACAAATGAAGCTTCAACAAGTAAATAAATGGCACGACATTTAGCCATCTAAAGCATATGACATTATTAGATATTAATATCTTAAGCTTGAAGTTGCTAGATTGATTTTATCTAAACCTTTATGAGATTTACAATATTTTTAATAGGCATTTCCTAATTTTGAAAATTGTGTGCTGCAACACGTAGGCAAGCATCTGATCCAGGGTATCATCCGTGGTAGTTTCGATGTTAACATACTTGCTAAAGTTTTTTACAATAAGTCTTGACCTTAAAACCATAATTAAGGTATTTACTTTGAATTGGCATGTGAAATTTTATCTTCTATAGCTACATTTATCTGTTTGTTTTTGTACTGAGTATAACGCACTTAACAACAACAACTATATGTTAAGATATATAGTTGATGAAACATTTTGAATGTACTGTGATTCTGATAAATACTAAATTTTCTTTATCTCTTAAATTTTGTGCTGTTTGATACTTGTACATATTTTATTTAAAAAGAGTCAAGACGTGGTTTTTGTAAGGGGAAAATGAAGACAATGAACCAATATCTATATGCTGTATCTGTTTGAAGGCTTATAGATTCTTACTTGAATCCACCACTGGCAGAGTTCTTTCAGTTGTGTTCCCAGAAAAGCCGCAAATATCAGCTCTAACTATTGGAATTCCAAATTGTCTAAAATTTCAAATTGCAGGAATTGTGTTTGCCAAATCATCCCATGAATAGAAGAGAAATTTGATCATCACTAGGTTAGGGCAAAAGTATAGTAATTTCTTTGTTGCTTTGCTCCTAATGTTATTATATTACCGTTAACTACATTGACTTCTACAGATATTCTTAGAACAAAAACTGCATTTCTGGACTGAATTCTAATACCGGGTGGACTTTAATGTGTCAATCGTTAGCTGCTTCTTGAAGTTGAAACTTTTTGGTGTTTTGGTGTTTTCTGAGATCTGTTTGCCAGAGTTTGTGTTATTGCAGTGTTTCCTACATTGGATAGGCAACCTATGTTGGATTTTATATTTTTTGCTATGTTTAGTCATTTGGTGATTTGTTAATAATTCTGCTCTGTTACTGTTTCCAGTACTGGCTGCCTGGAACGTAGAAACAATATTGGATAATTGAAATTGCTTTCTATGACATAACACGGGTTTCTGAGATTTCTTTATCTCTAACAAGGTCAGGTTTCTAAGTTTGTCATTTTGGTTTTCTGAGTCTTTCTTCAATGTTTTCATTTATTATGTTTTGATTCTTCATTGTTGCTGTGATATGTGGTTGCTAGGCTACAATTTTAACAAACTTTTTCATATTTTCTCTCTTTGCTGAAGGTTTCTTTTCATATTTGAAGAGTTAACAATGTTAAGAGGATCTCATGCTGGGTCTAGTTCTCTTGATACAGTACTATTGGTCTGTAATCTACTTGATTGTACCCTTTATGCTGTTGCTTTTCTTTGCATCAATGCTTTTCATTTACAGTATGGCTCTGTATAGGTTTTCCACTGATTTTTTTTTCAGTTTTTCATTTTTCATTTTGCTTTATTCTGTTGCAAGATCAGCATGGCTTCCCTCAAAATCCCTATGTAGATGAACGTATTGAATCAACTGACAATATGCTGAGACCCACTCATGACAACAGTCCTGCAGAGATGAAAAATTTAATGCTCAATAGTCAGATGCAACGACCATTCAATAATGATAATCCAGAGGGTTTCTCATTCAATCCCAACGAGTTGGCGTTTTTTATTTCAATTTTATATATATATTTTTTTTAATTTTAGTTTTTTAATTGAAGGAAGTTTGTGTATGGTACTTATCTATCAACTGTTCTTAACTTTGATATGGGTTTTACAAATTTCAAGAAAATTTGTTTAAGATGTTTAGAGTCCTTATTTCATTGTTATGAGCTCGTTTTTCCCATGGTATCCAAATAAATTGTAGCTGTGGATTGGTTTTTTGTTTTTCCATTGTTCTTTTAGTCCAGCCTGGATGCGACTGGGCAGGGAAACTGAAGTAATCGCATGGAATGTACCAAAATAATAATACAAAATCCATTAAACGTATTTTGTATGTGTGCATAGCATGAGTTAGCTATGTGCTAAGATTCAGCTAAGAATATCCCATTTTGCAATCCACTTACTGGAACGTGAAAAGCAGGTTAGCATTATTTATTTAAGTGGTTATTGCCAGTGCACTTATTTTTTATTTTCTGATGTAATATTTATCCTTTTTTGGCTTTAATTTTGCAAAACCAGATTATTTTGCATCTCAAAAATTTCCAAGTAGGGTAGTTAGTAATCTTGTTTCCTTTTATTGCCTGATCCTTACAGCTATTAACTATGGAAATTTTTCTATATACGAAAGTTTTACCATTATGGATGGTTTGTGTATCTATCCATCCAACTTATCAATCACCTCCAGTTCTTTTATAATCATTATCTTCTTCTTTTATTTCCTGTGAACTGTATGATATATTAAATTAGTTCCTTTATGGTCTCTATAGTCGATCCTATGCTTTCAATTTGATAGGCAAAGACTTTAAACCTCTAAACTCTATTTAGATGTTAGTTATAAGCTTATGGTTCCACCTTGAAATCAAAGGAACTTGTAGCTAAAGGCGGTAAGTTTTAGAGGTATACTGACCTCATATGGATTACCTGGACAGGAGTGGTGTCATATAATATTAGACCCAAAAGCCAAGGACAACATTTAACTACCTTTTCTTATCTCATTTTATAATTTCCTGAAGGATATAGATGATAGTGACGCACCATTTTATACACCCATCATGGTTGCAAGGCTTAGCAATGTCAATCTGGATTCTGTTTTCACTGATCAGCATAAATATAATCGGATTTGTGTACAGGTAATAGTCTTTCATTGTCCACTGATCTCTGCTTTTGCTAACTATCTTGTATCACCATCTAACTCAGAAAGAGCTGGAGCTATGCTTGAGGCAATTATTTTTATTTAAATCTAATATTGCCTCACTTTTCACATCAATGCAGTCATTCGATGTTGAAAGGGTCGGAGCTCCTTTTGCTGCAATGCTTCGTAGGCACCAAATCGATATCAGTGACTCAAGTGATTGTACACTCAAAATTGTGTGTGTCCTGCTTTCAACTGGCTCAGGTGTTCGACAGGTTAAATATTCATCAATTGTTCTACAGGTATACTCAAGCAGTAAAACCCTAGCTTTTCCTTAGTATATGTTTCTTTTATAGCTGTCTGGTTCTAAAACTAATGGCTGGTCAGAGACCAATGGAATAATTGACGATATAATTCAGGGTTTATAACATGTTTATATGGATGGATTGACTACATTAGCCTAAAATTTTTAAACTTCATACACAGCCCATCAATTTGAACCTTGATAAGGAGACTTTGATGAGAATTGTCTCATTTTGAAGAACTTCGGTCAGTGACTCAAATACTCAAAGTCGGCAGTTTTACTTTGATGAGAATTCACCCATAAAGGTTTGATGCATTTTCTTTGTCCTTACTTAATATTTGGTTGGGATTTGAACTTACCCATGATGTTCATACGTGTTTACAGATTATTACCAACTTTCTTCTAGGGGAGTCTTATTCAAGTTATAACTCAGCTCAGGAGACTCTGAAGTCATTACTACATAGTATGGTAAAGGTGTGACAGGCATTCTTTCTGAATATGTATGGGACTTGATTTCATATACCCTTAGATGTGTGAAGACATGAATTCTATTAGTGTTTGAGCTGATTTTGTACTCTGTAGGTACCCTCCATAAAAATTATGGTTGTGGAGTTGAATGGTGTCCTGGTTACTCATGCTTTAATTACTACACGTGAATTATCTAAAAAGTGTGCACAACGTTATTTATGGTAATGCTTTATGTATTTTCTTTTTTTTTTTTTTGATCCATTTTGTAAGTTAAATTATGCCTGATACTTGATAACAATATCAGGTATGCCATGAGATCGATCTACATTGCCAAAGGAAGCCCATTGCTTCCACCGGATTTCTCTTCTATCTTTGATAACTTAGCTTCATCCTCTCTTGATGTCTTCTTTGACCCTTCCCATGCATTGATGAATCTTCCAGGTTTCACATTAGGTAACTTTTCTGCATTTTTCTCTCTCCACCCTCTCTTTCTACATACTGGCATCTTTTTTAACATATTTATCCATCAATGTAATAAAATCATTTGTCATTGTAGCTCTCAGTTAGTAATTACATTCTGTTTGTCAATGGGCATATTTTATAGAACAGTTGTATTCACTGTTGAAGTGATTTAAATTTCTTACTTTAGTTTTGAAAGTTCATAGATAAATGTGATACTTGGACCACATGTCCATGAAAAAACAATAAGGTTTTTATTATTAGCATGAGGTTATTATTTTGTGTATTTATCATTGGCATAGTGTTGGTACAATACACGGTCTGTTGGATAACATGGAGATTATTCTGTCGATATGTCAACATATATCTGCTTGCCACTGCTTCAGATACTAATCTCAGCTACCTTTGATGAATTAGATATCAATCAGATTGCACTGTTAACCAAGTTTTTGGCCACTATATTGGCATACATATCCGCTCAACCAAAAAATCACATCACATTTCTAATATTTTTGTCTGATGATAACACTACATTCATTAAACATTTTCTTTTTATTTTTTGGCTTTGAGGTTTTTATCCCAATCCTCTACTATAGCTGTGAAAGTTGGTTTCTATTTTGTGTTTCTGTTGCATGCGAGTCAGGTGGCAATGGTTGCAAGGTTGGAGATGACAATGGCAGCTTGTGAGTTTAAAGTTTTGTCTTTTCTTCTTCTGTGTTTCCTCTGTTTCTTTACTTTCTCCTTGGCTTTGCGGAGACAAATCTGAACAAAATTTATCAAATGAATCTCTACTTAGCATAATATTGAATTAAACAAGTTTATAATTGGCCATGCCGGATGGGTATTAGCTAATTTGTTACTTCAACTTGTAAATCTCTTTGGTGTAATTTTCTAGTTTGGTGATATGAATGTTTACATAGCATGTTTTGTATGTGTACATGTCTGTGCTGATTTCTCAATTTCATTGAAGGATGTTGATTTGGGAAGATGGGTTTTGCCAGGGAAGAGTTGCAGATTGCTTGGAGGAGATGGATGGTGAAGATCCTGTCCGAAAAGCTTTCAGCAAGATATCCATTCAGTTATATAATTATGGAGAAGGGTGGGTACTGGGTAGGTGCTATTATTTTGGTTTTAATCCTCTTCCTGTGTGCATAAATAAAACAAGTATAGAAATGTGTATACATGTATACTGATTAAAGTCTTATAGAAAGTAGGTCAAATGAAGGAATGATAAGAGAGATTGGTATTTCGGCATTCTGTTGATTGTATACATGTATATTGATTGTAGAAAGTAGGTTGTTTTCAAGTGCTACATTCTATATAAAGTCCTATATATTCTTATAATTCTATTTTTATTGTGTTTAAGCTTTTCTTTTATGTATACATGATCTTAAACATAAATTTTTATTTATTTTAAAGTTTTATAAAATTATCATGTTTTCAAAAAAGACTATATAATATAAATAATTTTTAAAAAAATATAAATAAATAAATAAATAAATATATATATATATATATATATATATACATTCATACTTGACGGTCAAAAATAATTAGGAAAAATACTATTTTAAAAAACTTGACAATGATAAACAGTCAAATATGAGCTAAAAAATTCTGTCATACTTGACAGTATGCAAACAGACAAGCATTAATAAACAGTCAAATATGAGCAAAAAATTCTGTCATACTTGACAGTATTCAAATGGACAAGTATTAATAAACAGTCAAATATGATCTAAAATTCTGTCATGCTCGACAGTATCAAAACGGACAAGTATTAAAAATACCATTTTATAATAATATTTATCTATCAAAAAAGAGTCAAATATTATTCTATGCTCACATACTAGACGGTTAAGAGCAATCAAATATGAAAAAAATTCGACCGTTAGGTTCATCATATTTGACTGTTACTGTCAACTATTATTAACAATAATTTCAAAATTTTGACCGTTAATTTTGTCATATTTGACGGTTTCTGTCAAATATTTCTACCAGAAACCGTCAAATAATGCTAAAAGAATGATTCCAATGGTATATAAACTTGACTACTTTGTGATGAACACTTAAATATGTATGCTTAATAAGAGTTTAATTCATCATATTGCATTAATAGTATCATTAAATTCCTCAACTTAAGCATGTTTGTAGTCTTTGCTTCTTTAGAATTAAGTTTCTCTTAATTTTGGTTTTGTTATAGGTTCGGTAAAATAGGTATAACTTTCTATTTATAGATCAGAATGATGCAAATCTTAATGTTTTGGAAAGCTGATTAAATTATCTACAAGAATGTATCTCACAAGGATCATCAAATTCGGGCTCTTAGTAGACCAAAAATGGGCTGGAAGTGAACCCATCTGCAGATTCGGCCCAGCCTGACTATGCCTCAGTATTTTGACTATATCTCTCAGAATACGTATCCAAATCATATGAATCAAGATGTTCTAGAAAGCTGAGAGAAATATATACGACTTTTATGAAGACATGTGATTAAAATTCATAATAATTCAAGGTCAAAATCGGTGGTCAAAGTCGGTTCACCTAATTACCCTAATTGTCAAAGTTGGTGCATCTAATATTTGACAATTATTCCTTTGTAATTTGACAAGTTTGCCCCTGAATGTATCTATAAATAGAGGTGTCTTGTGACCCATTAGGGCATCTTGGCCTTTGTTGGGATCTTGTATTGTTTTTCTCTCTTGTTTTAATATTATTAATGAATTTCCTTTTTCTTGCATTTTGTTTTCTTTCTCTTATAATGTCTTTCTAATTTCTCTTTTGCTAAGGTGAAATGGTGAAACCCTTGATATAAGTGTAAGGATTCTCTAACCCTTGATATGTGCTTAATTATCATAATCTTATGTTGTTTATTTTATATGAGTTACATTTACTTTCTTAATCAATCTTGACACCACTCATAAAGTGGAGGTCTTGATCCATTGTAGACAATCCTTCGCACATCAAATGCTTGGATCCTTCCTAGATGTCGTATGGTTTTTCGTTACCGACACAAATCTAGTTAGGAACCTTGATTTATTGTCAACATATAGAGATTGGCACATTGGATGCTTGAACCCATTTACAAGTAGTGGTATAAATGTTGGTAATGAAACAAATATAATTCATATAACTAAAATGGGCTAATTATCCTTATTCGAAATATCAAGGGCGGATCCCCTAACCTTAGCTCTCATTATTATTGTGTGAATTTCTCTTGTGTTATTCTCATTTATTATTTAAGAACTTGCTCTTTACTTATATTTGTTGATATTATCTTGCCATCCATTTGAATCATCCACATCATATTTGCTTACTTATAGTTTGTAGCACTAAAATCCCCTTTCTCGTGGATCGACCCCGGTCTCACCGGGTTTATTACTTCGACACTCCTATACTTGGGAGACAATCCTTTTTCAGACGTGTCACTTTGTAAGAGTCAAATATGTTGTAGTAAATATTTGACTGTTTGACCAACTGTCAACTATTATCATATTTGACGGTGACATATATGACATGCAGTAACCGTCAAATATGATCATATTTGATGGCTAAAAACAGTCAAATATTTGTGTTTTTCTTGTAGTGTATGGAGATATTTTTATTTTTAAAATATTATTTATTTAAAGTTTCCCAACATTACCGAAATGTTCTCATATTTGTTAATCCTAACACATATTAATTAACGATTGGACGTTTGATGATAGTTTTTGAAAATAGGAGGATCTTTTAATTTTGGCAAATAAAGAGGAGTAGGGTATTTCCCCTAAATTATAGTATAGCTACCTATTTACGGACTTACATTTTTCTACTACATCATGAGACGCCTCCAACGAAGCCAATAGTAAAAGTTCACTGGATTAATTATAAATATTGAAATATATGCCTAAAAGAAGTCTACTTACATCTATGCTCCGCTTGGAATCAGAGGGACAAGACTAAACTAATTTTTTAGAATCAGTCCCGGTCCCTTGCTTGGTTATTTCCAAGTAAGGATTGGACTAAATTTGAGTCCTATTTTACTTGATTGTCCCCTTCAGGTCTCTTTGTCCCAGACTTTTGGCTACATCATAAATTTTTTTCTTTGTTAAATAATATTGATGAATACATAAAAAATGGGATTATATCAATAAGTACCCTCAAGTTTTGGCTTAATTTTAACAGGAAAATGACTATGCATTTTTAATCAATCACACCCCTAAATTTTTATAAAATTCATCATTTTCATCCCTCAAATCATCATTTTTAAGGGTGTGATTGATGAAAAATAGACAACGTTAGGGGGTGATTGATTAAAAACGCATAGTCGTTTTCCGATTAAAATTAAGTCAAAACTCAAGGGTACTTATTGAAATTATTCCCACAAAAAATGGCATATAATAATAAATAAGTAAACCATTATTAAATAAATACTAATACATAATAAATGATTCTGTCATCCTATTATTAATAATTATTTTAAATAATTTATTTCTATAATTAATTAATATTACAATTATAAATATGGAATTAATAATTTAGTGAAAATATAATATATTATTAATAATTATTATTAAAATATTAATAAAAATATTAATATACAATAAATTATTATTTTAGAATATTATTAATAATTATACTACACAAATATTTTCTAAATAGTATGAATTTTACATTTAAAAGTGTAATCGTATGTCATAACCAATAATTTAATGAAACTACAACATTATAATTTAGCTAACACCATTATTATGTAAATTTTATATTTATCAACCACTAATTATAGTATAAAATATTTGATGAATAACTTTTACTTATATTTAAGTATCTGATTAGTTTTATCTATCATTAATTATTTAATTAATTTTATGGTCCAACTTAATTTTCAACAATCGAAGGAACTGTTTGTTTTCTTCCACTTAACACTTAAAGTATTTAGATTTCAATCTTAAAATTTTTGTTTGTTTTTCTATTTAGTACTTATTTTGAGTGATAAATCACTTAATTGAAAAAGTGAAAGTTTATCACTTTTTCTAAGCACTATTGTCTAAATGAGGTGTTAAAAATTTTATTTCATAAATATCCCTATATATTAAGTTAATATAAATTTTATCAAATTTTCTAAACATTATTGTCTAAATGAGGTGTTAAAAATTTTATTTTATAAATATCCCTACATATTAAAATAATATAAATTTTATCAAATTTTTATTTTTGAATATTATTTTAATTTATTAAAAGTACAATTTTCAGTATATTTGTTATTGTTTTAGTATTTATTATCAAATTGTCATATTTTTTATTACTATATTTACAATTACCATATTAAAAATATGATAATTATTTTTTATAATTGGTAAACTTTCATTTATTTCTATTAATATTTCAAATTAATTAGCTAATAATATGTTGAATAATAACTATTAAAAAATTTGATATCATTATAAATAGCGAGTTTTAAAATAGATACTATATTTGATAGAATTTATTACATATTATAGGGACAATTTTATTGAAACTTCAAAAGTTATTTATTAGATTGCTAAGGACATTTTATTTTATTTAATAATGTAAATTTAAAGTAAAAAATTAATATTTAATATTGTTAGTTAAAAAATCATATTAATTTTTTTTTTAAGTTTATGAAATGAAAAATACTTTAATTAATAGAATTAATCTTTTATAATTCAAAATATGGTCCTCAAAATTTAATAGATAAAATACTACTCTTACAATTTTTTTTAATACAAATTGATATGGCTTAAACTTGATCTAATGGAGGAATGAATTTTAAAAATTGATAATATTAATGATATAGTAGTTATACAACAATATCGTATGAGTTTATATAATATAATATTAACTATTTAAATGAAAAAAGAATTTTTATTTAATTTTAGTTAATATTTATTTTTTAAAGGTTGTAAGAAATATAATATTAATTATTTAAATGAAAAAGAATTTTAATTTAATCTTATTAACTATTTAATTTTTAAAGGATTATATAAATATAAATATAAATATAAATATAAACATTTTTACATTTTAACAAGTATAAAAAAAGTTACATTAAAGGTAAAATATTCTCTTACCACTTTTTTTAAGTGGTATTTAACAAAGCAAACAAACATCTTATTAAGTGGTGTAAATTAAATTCTAAAAAGTATTTAGATCTAAAAAGTATTAAGTGATTGAAACAAACACCACCGAAGTCGACTTTCCAAGACTTAAGATCGACCTTGCTTTCTCAGTCTACTTTATTATTAATATCAACTAACTTTAATTTATCTGCCTTTGATTGCTTAATTTTTATTGATTGTATATTAGAAGACTAACAAAAATGCTATTGTTTTTGGAAAAACAATATCTACTTTAGACCTAAACAAACAAAAAGAGAGTCATTCTTAAGTCCCTTTGGTGCATATATATATATGTGTGTGTGCGCGCACGCGCATTGGTTCAACCGACTAACAGTAAATGATTCGACTGATCTGTGCAATTAAAGTGGTAAAAAGGAACTGCAATGGAATTGATGGGATTAAAGGAGTAATTTAAACATAAATTCAAATTACAAGTTAAGTAGTATTTATGGAGTTATTTCTATGTTTCACACTTTTCCGTGGATTCCTTCATTCAAAGTTCAAACGTGCAAGGCCAATGATAGCCTGTCTTCTTTTGCATGGTGTATATTATAGAACTAGAAATATGGCAAAAGAAAGAAAGAGAAAGAAAGTACTTGTTTAATCCTTAATTATATTGTGCGAGGAGACATGTTTTGTGACTGGCTTAACAATGGCAGATAAAAAGAATTAGATTTTAATGTGCTACTTTTAATTTGAGGAACTGAAGTATAATTTGAACCGAAAGAGAGTCATTTTTTAATGTCTTAATTTGTGCGAGCGGCAAGAGATATATGATATTAGAAAAAATAAAATTATACTTACAAAGTTTTGAATATAGAGAGATATGTCATTAAATGAGTGGTGAGTGAATATAAAAAAAAAAAAATCAAAGTAATAAATGTTATTGGACAATGTTGCATAAAATAAGTAATAAATAATGCTATATTCATATCACTTATTCAATGTTACTTTACTCATCAATATTTAAGTACGCATCTTACTTTCGACTAGTTTTGGAATTTTTGTTACTCGTATATTGTTGAAGTTAATTGTTTTAAAATGCTTTTGCCTTTTCAATTTTTTGAAGGGTGAGTGATGGGAAACCCATAACAAGAATAAACTAAAGTTCAAACGCAAACAATCTCCAATCAGACACTCACACTCACATACAATCAACCACTCAACTGACTAATCTATATGAATAATTCTTAAATATATTAAAAAAACAATCCCTAACCTATATTTATACTAACCTAGATATTTTGAAAATTTGAGTCAAATTAGAATAAGTCAAAATCCCTAAACTAACAATTTTTCAAATAAATGAAACTCTAATTAAATAAAAACTAAAAGACTATAATAACCCAAACAATAAAATAAGTCATGCTACATTAATGGGCTATTCACACCCAAATTTTTTATAAACATATCCACTTTTTTATTAAAAAAAATTATTTTAAAGTTATCCTTATATCAATTTTCAATAAAGTGCAATAAAATCACGTTAACTTTATATTTTAATTTGTACTCTGATTTCTTTTTAAAAAAATAGAGTTATGTACCTAGATGTTGATGTTTTCCCATTAGGTATAAATGTGGGTGTTAATGTTGTTCCACCAGGTATGATAAATTATAGTTTTGCACTACCTGGGTGTTAATGTTGTTCTACCAGGTATGTACCTAGATGTTGATGTTTTTCCACTAAGTATGACCAATAAAATCCTCTAGGTATTAGTTTTGGTGTGATTGTCTAGTATGACAGATATTATGCAAAATGAGAAATCACTTATATTTCATCGAAATCATTTTTATATGATTTGGTATCAATATGGTATTTCATGGTATGGATGTGGTATATGCTTTGTAACAATGAAGCTTAAGTGATCTGTAATTCAATATTTAATTGTTTATGGGCGATATGTTATATTATGAAATTGAATTTCTTAAATGTGTGTAAATGTTTTATTTTAAAAGCTAATGTCCACTCATTAGGTTTTTATCTCACCCTTTTTTTCTTATTTTCCTCTCACTCACCAGGTGTTTACAGGTTTTCTTGCAAAGAAATCTATTATGCTTTAAGGATGGCCAAACAATGTATAAGATGATATATTATGAGCATTCATTCATATGAGCATATATTACTTGGAAAGTGTAATTCATTGTTCATAACAAAGACTAGATAAATACTATTATAAATATGTAAATCAATTAATGTCTTATACTGTGAAAGTTGGAAGGTTTGTTGGCGTATTTCAAAAATTATTTTATTATTATTATGGTTGAGTGGAGATGGGGACATGGGTTTCAAGAGAAGTTCAAATTAAACTGAAATTTGTGAAAGGGCTTTAAATGTATTGTAGCCTAGATAAACATTGAAAGCAAAAGAATTATTTTAGAGACATTTTTAGTAAGATATTGCTTTAAAAGACTTTGTAAATATATGTAATTAGATAATTTGTTGATTCAAATATATTTATTAAACTTGTGTAGTAGAAGCATAAAGAAATATCAATTTGTAAGACTTGCTTCATTTATCACTTTCGTAAAAGCACCTGGGATTTTATGAATAGTAATAATTGAGGCAGGTCGTGTCAATAGTGACTCTTCTCTTAACTATGATCCAAAATATCCTTATCCTAAGATGAACTCCTAGAAAGAGAATAGTGATTGCTGCTCATGGGACAGGGTCCAATGTGATAGATTCACAGGCCATGTGATTGGCCTTCACCTTAGTTCTGGTTGCCTTTCTGGCACTATCAATAACAACAAACCCTCTTCCTTCTTTACCATCTCTAGTAGCTCAAACTCGCTTTTAATGATTCCTTTGGATCCAATCTGTCAAGCATGTTTGGTCGGTTCAGGAATTGACACATCTTAACATTTCTTCCTCCAATTTCATCAGCCTAGTTCCCACTGAAATCTTTTACTGGTCTAAACTTGTTTCCCTCGATCTCTCTAGTTATAAGAATTATTTCATCTTCGGTATCTTCCTATTTCACTTAGATCTAAGCCGGGATAGTTTTACTATTACGTTGCAAAACTTGACAAAAGTAAGATATCCTCATCTCGATGGTCTGAACAATATGTCTTTCGTTGCACCTTCTTCCCTTGTGAACATGTCTTCTTCTTTGATATCTCTTAGTCTTTCTGAGACCAAAAACTGGAAAGTAATTTGCCAAATGCTATTTTTCACATTCCATTTCTCAAGTATCTAATCTTGTCACATAATGAACTACTCACAGGTAAACTACCAAAGTCTAGCTGTGTTAAGGAATATAATCCAAGTATACTTGGAAGCTTTCAAGAAAAGGAATACAAATCCAAATCTAAAGAGGAAAACAAATCTGAAGAGGAATACAAATCCAAGTCTGAAGAGGAAACCAAGTCTAAAGAGAAAAATAAATCTGAAGAGGAATACAAATCCAAGTCTGAAGAGGAAACCAAGTCTAAAGAGTAAAACAAATCCAATCCTATTTTCCTTGAATTTGGAAAATCTCAAAATATCTTTGCTGGCTGATTTGTTATCGTGTCAAAAGCTTGTTATTAATACTTACCATAATATGCAACTTGTATCTTGTATATAATGCGTTGCTCATCAATGAAAGAAGTGTGCTTCCCTTTTATCACAAATTGATTTACTTGTTTATGGTATCAGAGCCTTAAATTCGTAAGCCCATATTCCAGCCAACAAAATATGATTTCATCTTCATTCCTCCATCCAGTCAAGAAGGAAGAACCTGAACTCAATATCCAAGCCTTTCACCAATGTTCTAGTTTGATTTCTATCAAACTAAGCACCACAAAGAGCACCACGAATTATCTCTTATGGTGTTCTCAGATCATTCTGCTTGTTCGCAGTCTCGGTCTTTATCACCATCTCATGACAAGTGATAGACCTGTTGAAGAAATTGAAGACGAAGATGGAAACAAGAGAGCCAATCCATTGTATCAAGTCTGGATGACCAACAATGGCTTGTTAACTTCATGGCTTCTTGGAACCATGAAAGAAGAAATTCTCAGCATGATTTTATTGAAGACAGTACTGCCTTTGAGGTTTGGAATTCAGTCCAGCAACAACTTCTTCCTCTCACTGCTAAAAAGGAAGGAAACTTGAATAATATGCTTATGGGAATCAGAAAAGGTTCTCACTCTATTGATGAATATTTGAAGGAGTACTTTAAAACAATATGTGACAATTTAGCTGCAATCCAAAAGCTTGTCTCAGATTTTGATAAGGTTTTTTAGTTTGCTCATGGTCTTGGAAACCAATACATGGATTTTCGCACTGCCATGCTTTCCAAACCACCATATCCTTCCTTTAGTCAGTTTGTTTTGGCTCTCCAAGGCCACAAACAAACTCTTGCCTCATAGAGAAATGAAGAGAGAACATTTATTGAGCATGCACAAGCCTTTTTCTCTCAACGAGGCCGTGGAAGAGGAAGACGTGGTGGCAGTGAAAGAGGTCAATTTAATTATCATGGCAGAGGTTTCACTCCAGCTGGACGCTACAATACCCAAAATGGTGATCAATTTTGGAACAAATAGAATGTGAGCCATGTCAATAATCCAAAGCTGGGCAACAGTCAAGGACAACATCAACAACAACAATCATGTCCTAATGATTTTAAAAATAGTGGTAAGATTAAATGTCAAATCTGTGGAAAATCTAATCATACTGCTATTGATTGTTGGCATAGGTTCGACTACTCTTTTCAGTCCGAAAATCTAAATCAAGCACTTGCTGCACTCACTATAAATGAAGAGAATGATCATGTCTTTTATGCGGACTCTGGAGCTACCTCACATATGACAAATGATGTAGGTAACTTAAAAACCATAACACCACACAATGGAAATGATTTAATTTATGTTGTTGATGGGAATGGATTGTCCATCTCTCATATTGGTGATGCCTACAAAAGAACGGGAAATTAGATTGAATGATGTACTTGTTGTGCCTGATTTGAAAAAGAATTTGTTCTCTGTTGGAAAATTTACATTTGATAATTTTTGTACTATAGAGTTCTCATCAACTGATTTTGTTATTAAGGATCAAAACAAGAGAATAATTGCAAGGGGGCATGAGAGAGGTCAGCTATATGTTTTAGACGGGGTTTTACATGAAGCTTTGAGTGCAATAAGAAAAGGTGATGCTACTTCAGCTATTTGGCATTTACGACTTGGACATCCTCATTCAAAGTTGCTTACTTTGTTAAAGAATAAAAAGGCTATTGATATAACCCATTTGCTATCTAAGCCTAACATATGTGTTAGTTGCCAAATGGGAAAAAGTTGTAAACTACCTTTCAATAGATCTAATAAAATCTCAAAGTTTCCTCTTGATAAGTTACACTCTAATCTTTGGGGTCCTGCTCCGATAGCTTCAAATCAACATTTTTGATATTATGCTATTTTGATAGATGACTTTTCCAAATTCACATGGCTATATCCTCTCAAACAAAAATATGATTTTCTTGACTGTTTCATGAAATTTCAGAAATTGGTTGAGAATCAATTTGATCAAAAAATAAAAATATTCCTGTGTGATGGTGGAGGTGAATATAGTTCACATTCTTTTCTTGGACATCTTGCAAATTGTGGAATTGAATTACATGTTTCATGTCCACAAACTCCTGAACAAAATGGAGTGGCTAAACGAAAGCATAGACATGTGGTTGAAACCGGGCTTACAATGTTATTCCATGCAAATTTACCTTTGTCCTTCTGGGTTGAAGCTTTTTCTACTACGGTTTATCTTATTAATCGCCTGCCTTCTTCAGTTTTGCAGAATGACAGTCCATATTACTAGCTTTGTAATAGAAATCCTGACTATAGTGGCTTACGAGTGTTTGGATGCCAATGTTTTCCTTCTTTACACCATCAAAAGGGCTCAAAATTTGAAAATAAAACATATCCTTGCATTTTTGTTGGTTATAGTCCGATTTATAAAGGATATCGTTGTTTAGAGCCTAAAAGTAAACGGGTTTATCTTTCTCGACACGTTGCCTTCAATGAAAGAATTTTTCCTTACAATACTGTTGCAGTTGATGAGAGCTCCTCTTTTAATTTTTCTGAATTTCCTTCGCTGGATGAGTGGGTTGACAAAAAGGAAAATACAACCAAACTTATAAATCTTGCTTCTCTACCCATGGAATCTTCTGAGTTAAATTTAGAATCCTCTAACACTAATTGTTTTGATTGTGATAATGATTATGTTGTAGGTTCTTCTCTCATTAATGCAAATAATACTTCCAACCATTCTGAATCAATCTGCATAGACAATCATGTCGAACCAAATCACCTCGAAAATGTTACTTCCTTGGTAGACTTGCCTACGGAATCTATTACAAGTCTACTTGCACATGATAATTCCACATACTCGACTTACGAAATTTTGGAAGGTTCTTCACCTCCTTCTTGGCCAATCAGAAATAGACATCCACCTACTTACTTGCGTGATTATGCCACTCTAGCCATTATTGGTTCATGTAATTCAAGTTTTCCTCGGGAACCAAAAACTCTCTTATTCTGCCTTTAAGGATCCTCGATGGGTTGAAGCTATGCAGAATGAGATTCAAGCACTTCGAGATAATGATACTTGGGAGCTTGTTCCAAGACCATCTGATGTTAATGTTGTTGGCTCAAAATGGGTGTATCGTATCAAAACTAAAGAGGATGGCTCAATTGATCGTTTTAAAGCCCGTTTAGTTGCCAAAGGCTTTACTCAAGTTTCTGGCGAAGATTATGACAAGACCTTTAGTCCCGTTGTTAAGCCAACTACCATTCGTCTTGTTATTACTTTATCTCTCACTTTCAATTGGAAGCTGCAACAACTTGATATGAAGAATGCCTTCTTACATGGCCATCTGAAAGAGACCGTTTATATGGAGCAACCGCCTGGATTTATTGATTCTACAAAATCTGATCATGTTTATTTCTTAAAGAAATCTCTGTACGATCTCAAACAAGCTCCTAGGGCTTGGTTTGATCGTCTCTCCAGGTTTCTGCTTCATCTTGATTTTTATTGCAGCAAGGCTGATTCTTCACTTTTTATCTATCACACTAGCATTATTACAACTGTGCTTCTTATTTATGTTGATGATATCATTCTTGCTGGTAATGATGAATTTTTTCTCAAGGATATGATTTTTCAGCTTGGTGTTGAGTTTGCAATTAAAGATTTGGGATCACTACATTATTTTCTTGGTGTTGAAATCACTTCTTTCTCTGGAGGTGTTTTTCTATCTTAACAGAAATATATCAAAGATCTTCTCATTTGAACACATATGCTTGAGAGTGCCTCATTTGCTACGCCAATGGCTATTAAAAGCAAATCTAATCTCATAGACACAGATCCTATTGATGTTTCAAATTTTCATAGCATAGTTGGTGCCTTGCAGTATCTCACTTTTACTCGGCCCGACATTACTTATGCTATCAACCGTGTTTGTCAACATTTTAACAATCCTACTATGGTCCATCTTAAAGCTGTCGAGCGCATTTTACAATATCTTAAAGGTACTCAAAATTATGGTACTCATTTTCTTTCTCAAAGTCCCATTTCTCTGTATGCTTTTAGCGATGCTGATTGGGCTGGTTGCCCTATTACAAGGCGTAGCATTAGTGGTTTTTATGTTTTCCTTGGTGCAAATTGTGTTTCTTGGAGTTCCAAAAAGCAACCTACTGTCTCTCGTTCAAGTTCTGAAGCCGAGTATCGATCCATGGCATCTACTACCGCAGAGCTTACCTGGCTAACTTTTCTTCTTCGTGAACTCGACGTGTCCCTTTCTCGGGCTCCTCACTTGTTTTGTGATAATGTTAGTGCTTTTTACATGCCTGTTAATCCCATGTTTCATGCTCATTCTAAAACATATTGAGTTGGATTATCACTTTGTTCGTGAGAAAGTTGCTATGGGGCATCTTGTTACTCGATATATTTCTTCCTCGTCTCAACCTGCTGATATTTTCACGAAACCATTACTCAAAAATCCTTTCGTGTTGTTTTGAAACAAGCTGGGTGTTCACTGCCTTTCGCACGCTAGCTTGACAAGGCATGTTAAGGAATATAATCCAAGTATACTTGGAAGCTTTCAAGAAAAGGAATACAAATCCAAGTCTAAAGAGGAAAACAAATCTGAAGAGGAATAAAAATCTAAGTCTGAAGAGGAAACCAAGTCTAAAGAGGAAAATAAATCTGAAGAGGAATACAAATCCAAGTCTTAAGAGGAAAAAAAATCCAATCCTATTTTCCTTGAATTTCAAAAATCTCAAAATATCTTTGCTGGCTGATTTGTTACCACGTGGAAAGCTTGTTATTAATACTTACCATAATATGCAACTTGTATCTTGTATATAATGCGTTGCTCATCAGTGAAAGAAGTGTGCTTCCCTTTTATCACAAATTGATTTACTTGTTTAAGCTGGAGTATTGGTTCTCTCCTACTCAAGTTTCTCAACGAACTAGCTCACACAATCGGCAATCTCAAATACTTGAATGAGTTGTATCTTTCTGAGAGTCAATTTGAAGGATCAATTCTGACATCACTTGGGAATCTCACTCCAATCATATCTTTGAGTTTGTCATATAATTACTTTGCTAGTGAATCCCGAATTCTCTATATAAACTTCAGCAACTGATTAGCATAAATCTCAATGGTAATGCTTTCTTAGAACAGTTGATCGGTAATCCGAGCGGATTAGCTAAACTATCACTTGCTTACAATAAGTTCAGTGCCAATCAGTGGTCGGTTGCCATCATCGGCATTCAATCTCCCATAAATTTTTGTTGCCATCATTAGCATTCAATCTCTTGCAAATTTCTATCTTAGACTTTTCTTACAACCAATTTGAGGGTCAAATTCCTTGGTAAGTCAGTGGCCATTTGGATCAAATTACTCAGCCATCTTTGTAGGTTTTCTACCTTGGAAAACAATAAACTCTCAGGTCCAATTCCAAATTTCATGTTTGATCTTGTGAACGTTATTGAGCTTAATCTTTTGTGAAATAATTTGAGTGGAATTTTAAATCAAAAATGTTTTCAAAGCTCAAAAGTCTCAATAGAATTGAATTTTCACATAATGAGCTTTTTTCTTCGACTCCCTGTAGCACTACCAACTGTACCTTGCCTTCGCTTGAAGAGTTCGTTCTCTCTTTTTGTGACTTGACCCATATTCCAATGTTCTTAAAGAATGCAAAAAACTTAATTTTTAGACCTTTATAATAACAAAATTCCTCGCCAAATATTTGAGTTTTGTCAAACTTTGAAATATTTGAATTTCTTCCACAATTTTCTAACAGGTTCTAAGAAAATTCCAGCAAATTTAAAACAACTATTATGTCTTAACCTTCAAACCAACTTGCTTCAACACCAATGACTATTTTTTGATCTACAAACTCTGTACGTTGTTCTTTTTTCATTTTCAAATACTAATTTGTCTAAAAAGATTCCTTCATCATTTTGCAATTTGAGATCTCTTGAATATCTTTCTCTTTCTAGTAACAACTTGAATTTAATAATTCCACATTCCCTAGGAAGCTTTGATAAGCTTATCGTCTTGGATCTTTGAATAAACAACTTCCGTAGGAACATCACTCAATCATTTGCAAAGAGCAACATTGTTATACAAAATCTACAAGTGCACATAATCGAAAACAAGTAATAAAGTAGTGAGTAAAGTATTATTCCCACAAAAATTGCTTTTTAACTATTAAACTTAATCTAACTCTAATTTTATTTGAACAATAAAATTTAAATGACAATTCAAGTCAACTTAATAAACTAAGTGACTGAACTAAAGTTAAGCAACTAAACAAGAATGAATGACAATAACTAAAATTATTTATAATCTAATGAACAAAGATCTAGGGTATTAGATTTCACCTAAATTATCCACTCTAATAATTCAATTCAATATTAAAATCAACTTTTATTCAATTGTTGCCAACCAATTTTACTAATGTAATTGTTAATCTCTCTCAAGCAAAAACAATGTATATATTAATAGGCTAGAATCACATCTCTATCTCTCTTAACTCTCTATCAATGCCCATTCAGTACAAGAAATCATACATGCTTGCACAAATCACATATATATTTTTATCTTATGTCGATTTATGGCAAATCAATCAATGACTAATATGGGACTAATATAGGACTAATATAAATTAACTTCTTAGTCTGATTTATATCTCAAATCATACAAAAGTTGTGCAGGCTTCCACAAGCATTAAACATATAAATAATTTGAATATATAGTGAATTAAAAAATAATTAGAGTATCAAACTTAGCTACATCCTAACCCCAGATAAGAAAATTAGTTCATAATAGTAAAGAAAATAGCACAAAATCGAATTGAAAATATTGGGTTACAAAAGAGTAAGAAAGAACTAGAAAGCTTGAAGAACTCTTGATGATTCGAGCTTGATTTGGAGCTCTAAGAGTTGTAATCCGGTTTCTTAGCCTCCAACACAACTTCAAAGGTTCCAATATATCTCTCAAAACGACCTAAATACGCCTATTTTTACACTATGAAAGAATAACTTCGAATCCATGTCAAAATAGGAGAACAGATCTTTTCCAGATTCAAACATGCACTGTAGCATGACCACTATTGCACAGGAGCACAACATCTCTACCTAAAACTTGATTTGTTGAGAGTACACCTATGCATGAGCACAAGTGTCTTTGCACAAGAGCACAAACTCTCTGACCTTGAGAGTTTATTTTTCTTGGACTTGCATCGCTGTGCGATCTGCCTTGCGCCAGTGCGCAACCTTCTACTCTATAAAAATCTATAAATCTTCTAAATTTCATCCTTTTTTCTTAATTTTGATCAATAAGCCTCAAACTTGATTCAATAACCTTTGAACTACAAACTACACAATAACATGCATTGAATCCAAATTTTAAGTTATTGAATTAGTAAATAAAATTCACCAAAAAATTCGACATCTTAATCTTAATGACAACCAGTTTAAGGACCAATACCACCTTTTGCCAATTCACGCGTGTTGGAGGTTAATAAGATTAATGATATTTTTCCCCATTGGTTAGCTTCTCTTCCAGAGCTTGCATTTATCATGAGATCTAATAGATTTGATGGTCCCATCGGCATTTCCACCGCAAGATCTCCCTTCCCTCAGTTGCAAATATTTGACATCTTCCATAATCAATTCATTTGCGATTTACCAACAAAATAGAAAATTTTAAGGCTATGATTCGGGAGACCTATTTATCATGATATTGATTTGGAATACATGAGAGACAATATTTGTTTGATCCAGTTCAATATTATGCCATGAGTTTGACAATGAAAAGACCCTCGGAAACAGATCGAAAATTGACCACGTTTCCAGCCATAGATTTTTCCAAAAACTTATTTCAAGAAAAAATTCCACAAGTACTTTGAAGCTTAATTTACTCAAGGTGCTCAATTTTTCTCATAATAGGCTTACCAGTGGTATTCCATCATCATTATAAAATTTAAGAGAGCTTGAGTTATAAATAGATCTCTCTAACAATTTTATTGGGGAGATACCTATATAATTGACAAGTTTGACATCCCTTTTAAGGATAAAATATTTCATGCAACACATATTTGTCGGACCTATATCTCAAGGAGAAAATTTGGTATGTTTGATTCCTTAGTTGGGAACTCGGGGCTGTTGGTATAAGGTGTCAAAAAAATGTGGTACAAGATGCAGCGGGGCCACATTATTGATTCTGTAATTGATCTTTATTTTTCTTCATTGAAGGGATAAAATCATGTATTTGGTCTCTGTCTATTTCCTTGATCATTCTCCTTTGGTGTGGCCTTAACAATGAATTTTCCAGGCCTAGGTTTTGCAGCCTAATTTGTTATTCATCATAATCGTATATAATTAATGCCATGAAATAATAATAATAATAATAATAATCTAAAAAACAGTTTTAATTTATCAGTTCTTCTGAATGACTCTCTGCTGACTTCGAACTGGAATCTTGTTTGACAATGTTTTTGTTCTGTTATTTCCTAGTATGCGCTCTGCTAAACAGAGCAACCCATTGTACATCCACATCCAAGAGACTAGTGTATGATCACAACTCCGAAGTTCTTATCATACTGCAAAATCATAAGAAACTAATAATCAAAGATTGAGGAAAAAAAAAAACATATATATAAAAACCCATTACTCATTAAATTAGATATTGAATTTTTATTTACTAAATAATATTGAAGTTAATCGCATAAGATAGCAGCAATTAGAAAAGCTAGCACATACCAGATGCTAAATCAATGGAATTATAATATAGGCACAGAATTGCATTTAGATTATCTTTTCAAAGTTAAGATGTTTGAGAACATTCTAATATCTTTTCACACGAAATTTTCATGATATTTCCTGAAATCATAGTGACCATCTTCTTTACGTAGTTAGGAATACACATAAATTAGATTATGTAAGATACATGTCGAGTTCTTAAAATTAGTTCTATGCTCTATGACTGCAATAATACTGCTCGATCTTCCCGTGGATTGGAATTTATTTACTTAGTAAAATTTAATTTATTTGTTATTTATAACTTCAATTACAAATAACAAAAGCACTTTGCATCATGAGCTGGGGCAACAAGCTGCCAATTTTGAGAGAAATGAGCTGGAATGAATTGGGATGATGACCTTGAGATTCTAAAGCTAATTGGAGCTGATCTGGCGTGTTATCTTGACATAGAGAATATATTTGTGGTTTCAAAAGGCAGATATGCGATTGCTTTCAGCAGTTGGCCCTAAAATATTTCTTGTCCACTTGGTACACTTGAGTAATTTAGTCACTTAAAATTAATATAGACCTCATCAAATATCTCAATTTGGCATTCTCACTCTATCCCCCATTTTTTCCCTCATCTTCTCTAATTAAATTAGTATTAATGCCTGATGAGCTCATGCATGACATGCATGAGTTCTAGAATTCTGCTGAGCTCATGCATGACATGCATGGCTTTCAGAATCCCTCCCATGTGAATGCATTGAGAGTCAAATTAGTTAGGCACCTCCAATTTTGAAAATCAAAGGAAGTAGCCAATTTTGATTTGAATTTGTATGCAGAATTTTCCCTATAAATATGGGACGAATTCTGCCTTTTTTAAGCATCACTGAGATTCCAGAGAGAGTCCAGAGTCTAAACCAGAGAGTTTAGGATTGAGAGAGAGAGCCAGGAGAGCTCCAGAAATTTTAGGGGAGTTTTTTGTATAATTCTAGTACATTAATTTTCTCTGTTAATACAAGTAATTTTTCTCCCAAATTCTGTTCTGAATTCTTATTACATCCCAACAAGTGGTATCAGAGCCTCGTTGAGCTCCTGGAACGTCAGAACAGAGAGAAAAAATTCAGAGAAAATTTGTCCCCTGTTTCTGGAAAAATTCGATTTTTCGGAAAGTCATCGAATTTCGAATTTGAAGTGTTCAGTGTGTTCGTGACGTCGTCCTGATCATTCTGCAATTTTCCGGTGATCAATCCGACGTCCAGAGACGCCGCACGCGCCTCCGACCTGGTCTGCGAGTGGGCGTCACTCGCCCCACGCGCTGCACGCGCCATTCCAAGGAAGAAGACGACCACGTCAGCGCCACGTCACAGCCACGTCAGCAGCACTTTTCGCCACGTCAGCAGTCCACGTCAGCAGGTCGCCACGTCATCGTGCCACGTCACCTGCCATGTGTCGCCACGTCAGAGCCACGTCAGCACTGTGGACCCCATCTGCCACGTCAGCAAAACATTGGAAAATATCATTTTGGCCCCTATATTTCTGGGTAATTAATTTTGACCCCCTGAGTTTATGAAATTTACATTTCAGTCCCTAGGGAATATCAGTTTGGCCCCTGTAGTTCTGGTAAATGACATTGTGCCCCCTTTAGTTTCTGAAATTTCAGTTTAGCCCTTAAGAAATTTCAGCTTAGTCCTTAAAGTTTCCAAGCTTAGTATTTATTGTATAAAAAGAATTTTTGAGCCCCGGAAGAGGCTATTCCACCTAATTTGACCGTTCCGGACGTAACGGTGGGCTCAGATTTTTGAAATTCAATTTTCATTTTAGTGAATTAATTATTCAAAATGAAGTATCATCCGGAGCCTTATGATAAAATGACTGCTACAAATTACACACTATGGAGGGCCCAGGATGGAGGATCTCCTTAGTTGTAAGGATCTATATGACCCTATAGAATTTGAAGGGCGGAGACCCACATACAAGTGCTACAACTGTGGCAAAGAGGGACATTTGAAGAGAAATTGTCGCAGTCTTCCGAAGCAAAACCAGGAGAGTTCACAGGCACAAAGCAACGAAGAACCACGAGTTACAGTGGTAGAAGATGTGACCATTTGTGCAGAAGAGACGTGCTTTCACACAGCAGATCAAGGAGTAGAATGGGTCATTGACACAGCAGCTTCCTGCCACGTCACTCCTTGTAGAGAAATCTTCACCACGTACAAAGCAGGAGACTTTGGGATAGTGAAGATGGGAAACAACAGCACCGCCAAAATCATGGGAATTGGTGATATTCAATTCCAAACGAACGTCGGATGTAAAATAACTTTGAAGGATGTTCGTCATGTGCCAGATCTTCGACTCAACTTGCTCTCGGTAAAAGCCTTTGATCAGCAAGGTTATGAGAGCTGCTTCACCAACGGTACATGGAAGATGTTGAAAGGGGTCATGGTGGTTGCTCGAGGTAAATTATGTGACAATCTTTACAGGACTCATGTAAAGATAAACGTAGAGAGCCTTCATGTAGCAGAGCACATGGTACCTCTAGATTTTGTGGCATAAAGTCTCTGTCACATGGTGAAAAGGGTTTATCAACCCTTCAGAAAAAGAAGCTGATCACTGTTTCCAAGGATGCAGCGTCTCATCCTTGCGACTATTGTTTGTACGAGAAACAACGGAGGGTATCATTCAGCTCCTCATCAGTGAAGAAATCAAAGCTATTGGAGCTAGTACACAGTGATGTATGCGGACCTCTCGAAGTCGAGTCCTTAGGCGGTACAAGGTATTTCTTGACCTTTATTGATGATGCATCTCGGAAAGTGTGGGTGTATTTCCTCAGAACGAAGGATGAAGTTCTAGAGAAGTTCAAGGAGTTTCACGCCATGGTAGAACGTGAAACGGGTAAGAAATTAAAATGCCTTCGATCAGATAACGGAGGCGAGTAGACCTCCAGAGAGTTCAATGTCTACTGTCGAAGATATGGCATTCGACATGAAAGAACAGTCCCACGCACACCACAACACAATGGAGTGGCCGAGAGGATGAATCGAACCATCATGGAACGAGTCAAAAGCATGCTCAGATTGGCTAAGTTACCCAAGCCATTCTGGGGGGAGGTAGTTCGCACCGCCTGTTACTTAATCAATAGAGCACCATCGGCACCACTGAACTTCAAGATTCCAGAAAATGTATGGTCTAACAAAAAGCCCTCCTATAATCATTTGAAAGTGTTTGGTTGTTTAGCCTTCGTACATGTATCCAAGGAGCTCAGACAGAAGCTCGATGCAAGAACTGTTCCATGTATCTTCATCGGTTTTGGAGATGAAGAATTCGGATACAGATTATGGGATCCCAAAGAAAAGAAAGTCATCCGGAGCAGAGATGTCGTATTTCACGAAGACCAAACATATGAAGACGCTGAAAAAAAAACAATATCTAAAAATCCCACTAGCAGTGCCCCAGATATTGTTGCAGATTCTACCCCAACACCAAATGCTACTGGAAATGATGAGGTACCAGAAGAAGTCCCAGAAGCAGATCAGGAGGAGGAAAATGAAGAGATTGCTGAGCCGGGGGAGCCACAATCACCTATAGAAGCTACTATACCTCCTAGAAATGAAGAACCTTAGCTACGACGATCTGAGCGAGGTCGGATTCCGTCGAGGAAATATCCGGAATCAGAGTACACACTGCTTACTGATGAGGGGGAGCCAGAAAGCTTTCATGAAGCTTTATCTCATCCAGACAAAGAACGATGGCTGCATGCAATTCGAGATGAGATGAATTCTCTTGAGAAGAACAAAACTTATGAACTGGTCGAGCTCCCAGACGGAAAGAAGGCACTGAAGAACAAGTGGGTATTCAAGCTCAAGAAAGATGGAACAGGAAAGGTGATAAAGCACAAAGCCCGATTGGTGGTAAAAGGATTCCTTCAGAAGAAAGGAATTGACTTTGATGAAATATTCTCACCGTTGGTAAAAATGTCCTCAATCCGCGTCATCCTCGGATTAACAGCAAGTCTTGATTTGGAGCTTGAACAGATGGATGTGAAGACAGCATTTCTTCATGGAGACTTGCATGAAGAAATCTACATGGAGCAGCCAGAAGGGTTCGAGGTTCAAGAATAAGAACACCTCGTGTGCAAGCTCAAAAAGAGCTTGTATGGCCTCAAACAAGCACCAAGGCAATGGTACAAGAAGTTTGACTCCTTCATGGTGAGTCATGGGTACAAAAGAACCGCTGCAGACCAATGCGTCTACTTTCAGAAACTTCCAGGTGGAGACTTTGTTGCATTCATGTTATATGTGGACGACATGTTGATCGTCGGAAAAGATGCAACAAGAATAAAGCAGCTGAAGAATGAACTATCAAAAAACTTCGATATGAAGGACTTGGGACCAGCTCAGCAAATCTTGGGGATGCACATCCGTCGAGACAGAAAACAAAAGAAATTATGGCTGTCTCAAGAAAAATATGTTGAACGTGTGATCCAAAGGTTCAACATGGATAGTGCCAAGCCAGTTAGTGTACCACTGGCTAATCATTTCAAGCTAAGCAAGAGATCATGTCCCTCATCCAAGAAAGAGATAGAGGACATGGCATTGATACCCTATTCTTCTGCTGTAGGAAGTTTGATGTATGCCATGGTGTGTACAAGGCCAGATATTGCTCATGCTGTAGGAGTCGTGAGCAGATTTCTTTCCAATCCAGGGAAAGAACATTGGGAGGCAGTCAAGTGGATTCTCAGATACCTTAAAGGTACCTCAAAGATATGCTTGTGTTACAGGGGAGCTGATCCAATCTTGGAAGGCTATACAGATTCAGATATGGCCGGAGAACCTGACAGTAGGAAATCTACATCAGGTTTTTGTTTACACTTTTGCAGGGGGAGCTGTCTCATGGCAGTCAAGACTACAGAAGTGTGTTGCGCTATCCACGACAGAGGCAGAATACATTGCCGCAGCGAAAGCTGGAAAAGAAATGTTGTGGCTGAAGCGGTTTCTCCAAGAACTTGGGATTGAGCAAAAGGAGTATAAAGTACACTGTGACAGTCAAAGTGCTCTGGATTTGCGCAAGAATTCAGTGTACCATTCTCGAACGAAGCATATCGACATCCGCTATCATTGGATACGAGAGGTGATTGACAAGCAACTGTTGAAACTAGTGAAGATCCATACTAAAGAGAATCCAGCCGACATGTTAACAAAAGTGGTCACCAGAGACAAGCTAGAACTATGCAAAGACATAGTTGGATTAGAAGCTGTCTAATTACTTTTGTTGTTACTCCTTTTCACATGGGATGGAGGGGGGAGAATTGATGAGCTCATGCATGACATGCATGAGTTCTAGAATTCTGCTGAGCTCATGCATGACATGCATGGCTTCCAGAATCCCTCCCATGTGAATGCATTGAGAGTCAAATTAGTTAGGCAACTCCAATTTTGAAAATCAAAGGAAGTAGCCAAATTTGATTTGAATTTGTATGCAGAATTTTCCCTATAAATATGGGACGAATTCTGCCTTGTTTAAGCATCACTGAGATTCCAGAGAGAGTCCAGAGTCTAAACCAGAGAGTTTAGGATTGAGAGAGAGAGCCAGGAGAGCTCCAGAAATTTTAGGGGAGTTTTTTGTATAATTCTAGTACATAATTTTCTCTGTTAATACAAGTAATTTTTCTCCCAAATTCTATTCTGAATTCTTATTACATCCCAACAATGCCTTCATTTCAACATTTTCATCTTCATCTATATGAATGTGGACGTCAGTAGGGTCGCCGAGCCACTCCGGTGCTTAAATCAATGAATGGTTGTTTTCAACTACTATAATTTAACATGACAAAATAAAATAAAAAGATGGCCTTGGAGTGCATCCCTTGTTTATTCCCCATTGCCCCTCTAGATTGCTTGTGCCAATTACTATGAACTCCGACAATTATTAGTTCTAATTGGAGTGATTGTGGTTGCTCTATTAGAGTCCAACTAGTCTTATCACTTACGATAACTATCGTCTTTGAATTAGGAAGCTTCCAGATATTATGCAAGTTCTTTGACATGGTGATCCTTCCAGACCCATTTAAAATTTTATTCTATAGTCTCGACTTCGGTCACGGTAATATTATCACGATTTTAAATATCCGTTAAACAGTCATGATCATAAAGGAATTTTCTTATTCTGGAGTAGAAGCCAGTTTATATTATTTGTGTAAATTATTTTTCTATTTATGCTGTTGCTACTGAAGACTTCCCATGTGTTCCATTACATAGTTTATAAACTGTGTGGCGCGGAGGCTTGAAGGCAAGGGTTCGATACTCTTTATTAGGATAGGACTGGCGGCACAGACGTGGAAATTGGTGCTTTCTGATTTTATTTAGACATGAATCACACATCTACACTGTGATTTTATCTGCTTCCGAAAAAGTTGTTGAGACCTTTCAAACCAGCTTGGCCAGTAATTAAAGTCTAATTTAAACGGAAAGAAAGAAAAAGACAGCCATTAATTAACGCTTGATGTACGGAAAAGACAAAAGACAGGGTTATAAAACGGAAAGAAAGAAAAAGAGATGTCCACATTGAAGTTTTCCATCCATTTTCCATCTAGATTGAAGTGCAAGAGGTTCATGCATGTTCCAAATTTTATTATTTCGCAGCTATGCTATTCCTCACAAAAGTAGATTTTTTACTTTATTCTAACCTATTATCCACTTTAGTTTCTCATTAAGTTCAATTACATATATAATTTATTTAAATATAGTCTGGAATTGATTGTTTGTTGCTACTGCAAGTCAATTTGGCTCCTTTGCCCTTTTCAAGTTCTCGAGAATTGACAGCACGAGAGATGCAGAGCAACAAATCGGAAGAGCACTTTAAGAGATGCAGTGTGGCCCGTCAAAGAAATTGTTGTACTATTTGTTGGACATTAAATTAGGTGCTAATTAGATTTAAGTGCTATATATTAACGACTATTAATTTAAGCTCAAGTGAATAAAAAAAAATATTCAAGCAAACAAATGCCACCAAAGTCTCTTTAGTCATTGTGGATTTTACTAAAAACGCAATTTGTGTCAGTAGATCCTGCAGGGTGATACAGCGAAGCGTTATGTAAAAAGGCTAAAACAATCAAATCAAAACAACAAACTAATAATCTGTTGAATCTCACAAGATTATCAAATTATTTGGTTTCACAGTTATCCAATCCCACGCCAATCACAAAGAACTATGGAAAATGAGAGAAATTCTCATCCAATAATAACCAGAGCTACAATCTCAATGAAACAGAAAGTTCAAATACTAAAACCTTAACCAAAACAAACTACGAACGAAAATTCAATCAAAAAAAAAAAAAAGAAACATAGTTTCGAGGGCTTAAAAAATGGAATTTGGCCAAAATAGGATGAGGTCCATAAATTTTTAAGGGTTGTATTTATTGAGTCATTTCAATCCAAATATGTCCTGTCCACAAGAGAATTCCATAATAAAAAATAAAACCCAAAAATTTAGACGCTCAAACCGGCATAAAACTAAAAACTTGATTTTGACCACTTTAAAGGGCATGTGTGCTGCGCATGATGAGGGTTCATGGACAAATCAATCAATTGTTGTATAGATAATTCCATAATCTTTAGAAGGGTATATTATATGCCCAAAACCGACATTATGTGAAAGTTGTTACCCTCGAAAGACTAACTGTGCAAATATCATCTCAAAACTGTTTCTTATGCATCTTGGGCTTGGTCTTGGACGAACAAGAATCTGCTATCTGATCTATATCACATGGTTTTAAAGACTTGAAAAATTAGAGAAGATGAGTACAAGAATTTTCACATGTCAAGAGGGAAGAGAATGAGTTTCTAGAATATAAAAAATAAAAAATAAAACTTTACAAGCCTATCAAATTCTGACATTTGTAGACTACTGCTTAGCTGGAAGAATAACCAGCAATGGCCGTCTAAGACCTAGCTGAGCTATCAATTTGTAGTTTTCCTAATTAACAATGCAGTTAACAACAGAGTCATGGTAATCAACATGTAACTCTGTTTGGGCTGTATTATTTTACACAATCATAAATTTTACCATGATATGAAATTTGCAAATAATCTTCCATAATCGAAAAGGAACTTTCTTATTTTCCAGAAGAAGCTAGCTTATATATTTGTGTAACTTTACCATTTATGCGATTGCTCCTGAAGGGGAAAAAACGTGAAATTCTTCCCACCTGTTCTGGCACGTGTATAACTGTATGGAGAATTTCAATTGAAATTAAGCATGTTAATTTGTTACAGTGCCCACTAACTCTTACATGGTGCTTTATATCTGCTTTCCTACTGCTTTATTAATGGCCTATTAAAAAGCTGGAAACGTGCTACCTTACGAAGAATCAAATTCTACGTTAATCCTAAAGAAAGAAAAAGAAAGTCAGTTCAATGTTTAATAGTGTGACTGGTAGAAATTAAAATATATATGTATGTGAAATATGAAAAATTTGTTGGAAATTTGAAAGGTTTGAATATATGGAAATTGATTTGTGATTCATGTATTATTGAATGAATAAGTAGTTACAAATATAATGTGAAATTGAATAAAAGTTGGTATGGAATTGAATAGAAGTTAGTGTTTGAAATTACTTAAGTTACAAATTCCATAGCCTATACAAAGAGGTTCTCCCTCATTGCTTGACACACCACAAGTTAGCTCTCTCTCTCTCTCTCTCTCTCTCTCTCTCTCTCTCTCTCTCTCTCTCTCTTGCTTGTTTTATCTCTTGCCTTCTTGAGTTCTTAGCTTCTAGTTCTAAAGTTCGTGATAGAGTTTGAAATGTTCCCAGTTCGCTTAAGTAGAAGAGTAGTGTTTCTCTTTCTACTAGTTGTCATTATATCCTGGGAAACAGACACCGGTAGAATTCTCAAGCGCCTAGTGGAGAAGGCAAATCAATTTTAAGAAAATCGTGTGATACACGAGCCACAACGGATTATTTCTATTGCTAGGACAAGCTTTTAGTTAATAATTTTATTTTAAAGTTAAATTAAATTATTTTTCTATGTTATCCTTATATATTGAGGTATTTTCTAACAAACTTAAAATAGATTATTACTTTATATAAGGTTTTTAAAGTGGCACGTTAAAATCTAATTTTATATATATTGTTGTAATATATATAATTTTATTTGTTTGAATATATAAATTGCTCTTGCCTTATATATATTTGGTATGATATTTTTGTGGATGGCCTTTTATAGTTTGTTGGTGTCAACTGGACAGTAACTAAATAAAGAAGTTCTGTCTCAGGAGACTGGATTTGAAGGGGAAGCAACTGTGACCCCTCCACATCTTTCCTAGGAATTTTATTATAAAGAAATTCTATCTAAGGAGGCTAGGTTTTAAGTGGGACCTATTTGTAAACCCTCCGGTCTTTCCTAGAAATTATCTATTGAAAATTATTCAGTTGTTCTTAAACTATAGTTTGGTCCAAGAAATTAAAAATCATTTGAATTATTAATTTAAGTTGTTGTTGTTAAGATGGCTGATGTTACAACTGGATCTCAACAATCTAATATGGCTACTACCTTGACTGTATCTATTTCAGTTCCTGTGAACCATGGTGAAAAATCAAAGAAATTCGGTGGATTGAATTTCAAGAGGTGGCAGCAAAAGATGCTATTTTACTTGACCACTATGGGTCTAATGAGGTTCTTAACTGAGGATCCACCTAAACTCAATAAAGGAGAACAAGATGTCTAAGTCATCAGTGCTATTGAGGCTTGAAGCATTCTGACTTCGTATGTCACAATTATGTCATGAATGGCTTGACAGACTCATTTTACAATGTGTATATTGAGAACAAATCGGCTAAGGAATTATGGGAGTCTTTAGATTAAGGTTGCTGGGTCCAAAAAGTTTGTGGTGGATCGCTTTCTTAATTATAAGATGATGGACACCAAAACTGTGATAAGTCAAGTCCAAGAGATCTAAGAGATCCTTCATGAGATACATGTTGAAGGGATAGTTCTGAGTGGGACCTTTCAAGTAGCAATTATGATTGAGAAGCTACCCATGCATGGAAGGATTTCAAGAATTACCTCAAGCATAAAAGAAAAGAGATGAACATGGAAGAGCTTGTAGCCAGACTTCATATTGAAGAAGATAGCAGAGGCTCAGAGAAGAGAAGTTCAACTTTTGTAGTTGTAAAGGCTAATGTAGTAGAGCATGGTCAAAGCTCTAAGGCAAAGAAGAGCAAGTCAAATAAATGGTTCAAGCTAGGACCTAAAGGTGGAATTTCCAAGAAGCAGAAGTTCCAAGGGAAGTGCTTCAACTATGACAAGATGGGTCACAAAGCTTCAGACTGTCCATTTCCAAAGAAGAAAATGAATGAATCGAATGTGGTGGACAACATCACACAAGATGTATCGGAGCTAAGCCTGTCTTCAGTTATTTCTAAAGTCAATCTAGTTGGGTCCAATCCAAAGAAATGGTGGATTGACACTGGAGATACAAGGCATGTTTGTTCTAACAAAGGCCTATTCACAACCTTTGAACCCATTAAGAATGGGGAGAAGCTCTTCATGGGTAACTCATCCACATCTGAGGAACAAGGTCTAGGCAAAGTGATTATGAAGATGACCTCTGGGAAGGAGCTGACTCTAAATAACGTATTGTATGTGCTAGAAATCTGTAAGAACTTAGTGTCTGGTTTATTGCTAAATAAGCATGGATTTCGCATGGTTTTTAAATCACATAAATTTGTGCTTACCAAGGGTGGTATGTATGTTGGAAAGGGATATAAGAGTGAGGGTATGTTTAAACTCAATATAATAACTATAAAGCCCAAAATCAATAAAGCTAGTTCTTCTGCTTATTTGATTGAGTCTTCCTTTTTATCGCATGGTAGACTAAGACATGTTAATTATAATACAATACGTAGATTAATTCACGTAAGTCATATTCCTACATCAAATTGATTTAAAACATAAGTGTGAAACTTGTGTTGAGGCAAAATTGACAAGGTCATCTTTTCAGGCTATAAAAAGAAATACTGAACCTCTTGATTTAATTCATAGTGATATTTGTGATTTGAAATTTGTTCAAACAAGAGGTGACAATACTTTTGTCAATGATAGCGCAAAATATGGTTATGTGTATTTATTGAAAAGCAAGGATGAAGCAATAGAGGAGTTTATTCTCTGTAAGAATGAAGTTGAAAATCAACTTAATAAGAAGATTAAGGTAATTAGAAGTGACCGTGGTGGAGAATACGAATCACTTTTTGGTGAGTTCTATGCACAACACGGAATAATACATGAGGTCGCGCCACCTTATTCAGCTCAGTCAAACGGAGTTGTTGAGTGTAAAAATCGTACCTTGAAAGAAATGATAAACACAATTCTGTTGAGTTTTGGGTTACCTCAGAACATGTGGGATGAAGCTATTTTATCAGCTAATTACCTTTTAAATAAGGTCTCCTGCAAGAAAGATGAAAAGACACCTTATGAATTATGGAAAGAAGAAAGCCTCCCTACAACTATTTACGAGTGTGGGGGTGTCTTACTAAAGTAAGGGTACCTATAACTAAGAAGATGAAAATAGGTCCAAAGTTGATTACATTTTCATAGGATATGCTCATAATAGTAGTGCTTATCGATTTCTTGTGTATGAGTGAAAAAACTCATATATACACAAAAATACAATAATGAAATCGAGAAATGCAGCATTCTTTGAATATAAATTTTCATATAAATCCAAAGAAGGACCAAGTTTATCTAAACAAACTAATGAGGCTATCACAGAGGATAGTCAAGAACAAGAACAAGTATTGAAGATGAGCCTAGACGTAGTAAAAGAGTAAGATCAGAAAAATCCTTTGGTCCAGTTTTTTTGTTTATATGTTAGAAAGTGAACCTCAAAGCTTTAAAGAAGCTGTGAGTTTTTTAGAGGAACCTTTGTGGAAAAAAGCCATTAATAGTGAAATTGATCCCATAATGTGAAACCATACGTGGGAACTTATAGATCTTCCTCCGGGATGCAAACTACTAGATTCTAAATGGATTTTCAATTGGAAAATGAAAACAGATGGATCAATTAACAAGTATTAGGCTAGACTTGTTATCAAAGGTTATAAGTAACGAGAAGGCCTAGATTACTTAGATACATATTCTTCAGTGACGATAATAAATTCCATTATGATAATACTTGTAAATATCGCTTTGCAGAATCTTGAAGTACATCAAATGGATGTGAAGACAGCCTTTCTTAATGCTGATTTAGATGAAGAGATCTATATGGAACAACCTGAGGGGTTTGTTGCTCTTAGACAAGAAAGAAAGTTTGCAAATTGGTGAAGTCTCTATATGGTTTAAAGCAAGCACCAAAATAATGGCATGAAAATTTGACAGTGTGATGCTTGCAAATGGGTTTAAAATCAATGAGTGTGACAAATATGTCAATGTCAAAGATACTAAAGATGGTTATGTTTTTTTGTGTCTTTATGTCGATGACATACTCATTGTTGGTAGCAATGATAAGATGATTAAATTTACCAAAAATATGATGAATTCAAAATTTGACATGCAAGATATGGGTTTGACTAATGTAATTTTGGGAATTAGAATTACAAGGATTTCTGATAGACTCATGCTTAGTCAGTCACATTACATAGATAAGATTTTGGAAAATTTTAACAAAGATGATTTTGGAGTGTCTAAGACATTGATAGACTTAAGTCAACACCTATATAAGAATGAAGGTGCGAGTGTTTCAACAAGTAGAATACTCTAGAGTGATTTGTAGTCTGATGCACTTGATGAGTTGTACAAGACCTGATATAGCCTATATAATCAGTAGACTAAGTAGATACACGAGTAATCCAAGTGCTGAGAATTGGAAAGGTATTGTTAAAGTACTGAGGTTACGATATACTCATAGCTCTGGTCTACATTATACCAGATATCCTATAATATTAGAGAGATACAACAATGCAAATTAGATATCTGATATAAAAGACTCAAAGTCTACTAGTGGGTGTGTGTTCATACTAGTTGGAGCTACTATATCATGAAAATCTTCTAAACAAACAGTTATATCCCGATCCACGATGGAATATGAGTTGACAGCTTTAAATAAATGTGGTGAAGAGGCTGAATGGCTACGCCATTTCTTTGAAGATATTCTAGATTGGCCTCAGCATGCGCCACCTACATGTATACATTGCGATAGTCAATCTACTATTGCATAGGCTCAGAGTAACATGTATAATGGTAAGTCAAGACATATTCATCGTAGACATAATACTGTTGGGCAACTATTCTCAACTAGAGTTATCACTATAGACTATATAAAGTCTAAGGATAATCTTGCGGATCTGCTAACTAAAGGGTTAAATAGAGAGCTACTTGATAAGTCATCTAGAGGAGTGGAACTAAAGCCTATGAAAGAATAAGTCAATACAAAAGGAAACCTAACCTAGTTGACTAGAGATCTCAAGATCTAGGTTCAAAAGGATAACCTAATTGTAAAGACTTAGACAGATCACTATAGGGGGTAACCTCTTGTCCATTCCTATAATGAAAACAATGATGCCCATAAGGATAAGGTTAAATGTTGCTCTTAATGATTCTTATGCATCGAAAATTCGAGCAGAGTAATGCAGGTTACTCTTTGATAAGAAATCACCTATAGGAGAATGAAGTGGGTCCACTTCTAAGAGAATTGTTTAGGGCTCAATTTTTGAGAAATTCTCACAGATCAGGGTATTTTCATGGCCAAAATGAACATAATAGTGAGAACTGAAAATTCTAAGAGAGATTCATGTGTGGAGCATATCATCGTTTACATAAATGACAGAAAAGTTTAAGGATATTATTTCTATTGATTTGTCAGTAAAGTAAATATGCTTTCACAAAGGAAGGTTTAAAGGGTGACACATTCCCATCCTATGCAGGTTTCGATCGTTGAACTTTATCACTAGGTCAAATATTCGTTTGTTTTCAATCAATTTCATTCATGTGGGGGATTGTTTGAAATTTGAAAGGTTTGAATGGAAATTGATTTGTAACCCATGTATTATCGAATAAATAAGTGGTTACAAATAATAAGATATTTGTAACCATTTTTAAAGAGATGTCAAATCACGTCGACCACTCCACTTTTGAAAGCTAGGAGAAGCGGTTCCAAATATCTAATCTAAAACGGTTGTAATGATTAATATCTGCTTCATAAATCTTAAAATTCTGTTTTGAACATCTAATGTGAGTTTTAATATTAAGCGCCAAAATTCACCACAAATTTTATGAATTTCTCAACATTATGTCATCGATTCATTTATTTTTATTACATATATTTTTATTAGAATCTTCCATCTACTAATTAATATTTGCAGTTAAATTTTAAATATTTAAGAGGGAAGTTGACTTCTATTTTGGTTTAGTAATTGATGTATAAAACTCTCGAAGTAAGTCTTAATAATATTCCTTTTTTTAAATAATATTCCATTAATACAAGTTTTCCAATCACAAGATTTTTTGTAATTACAGTCATTTAAGTTTCTGATTGAATTTAGATAGTTTAATTGGGATTATGGTTAGTATATATTAAAATCAAAATTTCTTCGTATCATATTATCTATATCTCTATAATATAAAAAATCTGCACGACGTCAATGGAAAGGAAATTGCCCAAAAGTGATTGCTTATATCTTATTTTAATCGCTGATGACACTGTTTTTATATTAAGTAAAGATATGTTTTCCCACTGCATATCGACCCTCGTTTTGCCTATATATAGGAAACGATATTTGGTCTTTACATCTTAACTCTCTCAACCATCACAATCAGCTTTCCAGTGAAAAAGAGAAAAATGTGGCATCTCTTCTTGTTCTTGTCCTTGTCCTTGCATTTTCAACTTATTTTTTAATGGCCTTTTAACTTTTCTTTTCCATCACCGAGCCAACTTTGATCCCCTGAACAAGCTCTGCCTTACTCCATTTCAGAAACTCCTTTTCAGTTTCAATGATTCTTCTTCGATTTTCTTTTTTGGATGTCATTATTATCCTAAGATTAACTCCTGGAAGGAGAATACTGATTGTTGTTCATGGGATGGGATCACTTGTGATAGGTTCACAGGCCATGTAATTGGCCTTGACCTCAGTTGTAGTCTGTTTCATGGCACTATCCTTGAAAACAGCAGCCGCTTCCTCCTCCGCCATCTCCAGCGGCTCAATATCCCTTCTAATGATTTCTTTGGTTCCAGTATCTCAAGTATGCTTGTTCAGTTCAAGGAATTGACGCATCTTGACCTTTCTTCTTCTAATTTCAGTGGCCTAGTTCGGAATGAAATCTTTTATCCGTCTAAGCTTGTTTCTCTTGATCTGTCTTTATTTGTATTAGAATTTAAGTTTTGTTTGGGAATTAAAGTTGAGTTCAAGTAGAATTAGGATTTATATTCATAGAAGAATTAGGATTACCATGAATACTATATAAGTAGAGTATTTTTTCTTATTTGTTTTAAGAGAGTGGAATTCAAGAAATAAAAAAAGAAGAGTGAATTATCAAAATTCTTGTGTATTGATTTCCAACAAGTGGTATCAGAGCCAAAGGTGGAGGAAGAAGGAAGCACACACCATCAACAGCCAAAGTTCGTCGGAAAACTGCCGGAAAGTCGCCGGAAAATTGTCACCGGCGAGTGAGATCTCACCTCCACCATCACCGGATAGATCGGACAGCGATCTACAAGTTTCCCTTCTTGGCCGACGTCAAATTCCAGCTAGAGCATATCGGAAACACAAAAACAAGTTGTGAAAAAAGTTTTTACAGTGAAAGTCACCGGAAATCGGCAAGTGAATCGACACCACCCATCTAGTTCGACTCAAAATCAGCCGATCTATAATCTTCAAGGAAAGTGATCGTGTTTGGACGCCGGAAAACAGTCCGTTCGTGACTTGGGTGAAAAATATCAATCGGCCCCCTGATACGTAAAATATCAATCGACCCCCTGGTCAGAAAATATCCAGTGGCCCCCTGATACAGAAAATATCAGCCTGCCTCCTGGACGTTGACAAATATCGGTAAGCCCCCCAAAGCTGAAAATATTTCATTTATATCCTCTGTGTGCAGAATTTCAGTTTGGTCCAAATAGATTGTGTTTGTGATAGATTAACTTCTATAATAACATTGGCAATATGACTTCAATTACAATTCCAAAATTGAAAGAAAATAGATATGAAATATGGCGTATAAGGATGAAATCAATCCTTGGAGCGAATGGTGTTTGGGACATTATTGAAAAAGGCTTTGATAAGCCACAAAATATTGAAGAATTATCTCAACAACAAATGAGTGATTTCGAAAAAAGACATCAACAAAATGAGAAGACTCGCTACTTCATTCAAGAAGCATTAGATAATGTTGAAATTGAAAAATACGGAGATATAGAATCTACTAAAGAATTATGGGAAAAGCTTGAAAAATCGCATGGAGGACAAGAAAAAGTAAAAAAGGTGCGTCTCCAAACATTAAGGGGTGAGTTTGAATTGTTACATATGAAGGAAAGTGAGTCTATCTCTGATTATTTTTCAAGAGTTTTGACTGTTTCAAATCAATTGAGAAGAAATGGCGAGAAAATAGAAGATACAAGAATTATAGAAAAGATACTTCGCTCTTTGGATTCATCATTCAATACCATAGTTGAAATTCTTGAACAAGGTGACAAATTGGAAGGAATGACAATTGACGAACTTGAAGGTACATTACAAGCACATGAAGAGAAATACAAAAAACAAAGTGTTTCAGAACAACTCCTTAAAACACAAATTAAGGAGAAGGAAGAAAGTCATGAAAAAAGTCAACGTGGTCGAGGTCGAGGTCAAAATCGAGGTCGAGGTCGAGGTCGTGGACAAGGTGGGAATAACAATTCCACTACCAACAATAATAATGATCGAGGAGAAAATTCTACAAGAGGACGTGGAAGAGGGAACTCAAATTCAAGATATGGGAGGTCACAAGTCCAATGTTATACTTGTCAGAAGTATGGACATTATGCGGATGAGTGTAAGGCTCACATTCAATGCTTTAATTGCCAAAAACATGGGCATTATGCATCTGAATGTAGAGCACCTAAAAAAGTTGAAGAAAAAACAAATTATGTGGAAGAAAAAACTGAAGAAAGTGGTACTTTGTTATTGGTTCGTAAAGACAAAGATGAAAGTCAAGAAAATACATGGTATCTTGACACTGGAGCTAGCAACCACATGTGTGGAAAGAGAAATTTGTTTACAGATTTGGATGAATCTGTTAGTGGGAAAGTCTCTTTTGGTGATGATTCAAAAATTCCAGTAAAGGGTAAAGGTAACATTCTTATCTGCATGAAGAATGGGAAACATCAATTTATTTCCAATGTTTATTATGTGCCAAACATGAAGAACAATATCTTAAGTTTGGGACAACTTTTGGAAAAGGGATATGACATCCACATGAAAGATAATAGTATCTCCATAAGAGACAACAAAAGGAATTTTGTAGCCAAAGTCCCTATGTCTGAAAATAGGATGTTCTTGCTTAACATCCAAAATGATGTTGCAAAATGTCTCAACGCATGCTTTAGGGATAAGTCGTGGCTTTGGCATCTTCGATTTGGGCATCTTAATTTTGAAGGACTGGAATTATTGTCAAAGAAGCACATGGTGAGAGGATTACCCTACATCAATCATCCAGATCAACTATGTGAAGGTTGCTTACTTGGAAAACAATTTAGAAAATCTTTTCCAAAAGAGTCATACTCAAGAGCTCAAAGGCCACTTGAGCTTATACATGCAGATGTGTGCGGTCCAATCAAGCCAAGCTCCCTTGGTAATAGCAACTATTTTCTCCTTTTCATAGATAATTTTTCAAGGAAGACATGGGTGTACTTTCTAAAGCAAAAGTCAGAAGTTTTTGGGGTTTTCAAGACATTCAGAGCAATAGTTGAAAAAGAAAGCGGTCATCAAATTAAAGCCATACGAACTGATCGAAGAGGAGAATTTACTGTTAGCCCTAAGGCTACATGATAATTTTGATGATAACAATACACATTGATTAATTGAGATTTACTAACATATTTATTTATGTGCAAGAGTAAGATCATTGAAATAATTTTAAAATCAATAAGAGGCTTATTAAAATGAAGTGTTGAAGCTAAGGAGAAGACTACATGTTAAAGGCACCAAAGCTTAAGAACAAGGATTGACTCAAGGAATGTGACACATGAGCAATGTTCAATCAATTGGTCATATATATCTCTACAAATGTCCAAATGATGTGATTCTTGAGCCTTTGGAAAGCTTACTCAATTTATAACATTTCATATGTTTTAATGAAATTCAAATTTCAAGTGCAAGGTTGTCCAAATCATCATGCAAGTTGAAAGACAAATGGAAGCAGCTGACATGAGCACCGAATACTCCTTTAGACATATCCTGAGTTAGAAAAATCAAAATGACTTGATTCTTACGGCATTGGAAAGATGACTTAATGAAGAACATTTTCATATGTTTTGAAAAAATTCAAATTTCAAATAAGGCCGACATAATTGACATGCAATTCGGTGGACTGACACAGAGAAGAAAAATCAACTCACATGAGCACCGAATGGTGTTTTGGCCATATCTTAAGATAGAGATATCCAATTGCTTTGAATCTTAATGTTTTGGAAAGCTTATTCAAATATGAAGATCTTTTATGTTTTGAAGAAATTCAAATTTCAAACGGAAGGCTGACAGAATTATCATTCAATTCAGTGGACTGACACATGGAAGAAAAATCAAGTCACTTGAGCACCGAATGGTGTTTTGGCCATATCTTGAGCTACAGATATCCAAATGACTTGGTTCTTGATGCGTTGGAAAGCTTATTCAAATGTGCAGATCTTTTATGTTTTGTAGATTTTCAAATTTCAAACGGAACATTGACAAAAATGGCAGACAAAATTACGGTTTTTATGGTGGGCAAAAAATTTGGAGTTGGTGTCTTCACTTGATTAAGTTCATCTCATTTGCCTATAAAAGGAGCCATTCTCCCATGCATTCAATAAGTGCAAGAGAAGCATTTTATCAAGCAAAAAGCCAAGAGAAATATCAAGTTTATAGAGCTTTTATATTCTTTATCTACTCTTTGAAGAGAGTTGTACTTGTACTTTTGTTGTAAAAATTATCCTTGTTCTTGTATTGAGGTGAGAGTGAGATATTATTATAAAGGATAATAGTTATCCTTGAGAGAACTCTTGTTGTGTGTTATCAAGAGTTGAAGGAAGTTTCCTTGGTGAGGTTGTTCATCA